>RXON01004346.1:0-27882 GCA_009667805.1 Leptobrachium leishanense | reverse complement strand
GGGGGGAGGGGTACTAAATCTGAAAATATAACTCTTAGGACAGCGCTTCCTTCCAATAACTGGTTCAGGGGCTTTTATTATTATTATTACTCTTTATTTATAAAGCGCCAGCATATTCCGCAGCGCTGTACAATAGGCACAGTATAGACAGGGTTACAATACATTGAACAACATTTGACAAACAGTACAGGAGGAGATGAGGGCCCTATTCCGTAGGAACTCACAATCTGGGAGGGTTGGGGTTGGAAACAGAAGGAGAGGACTGTAAGGTGAGAGTGATTGATGGTTGCGTCAGTGAGTTGGGTGGTAGGCTTCCCTAAATAGGAACGTTTTAAGGGAGCGTTTGAAGGAAGAGAAGTTAGGGAAAGTCTGACAGTACGAGGGAGAGCGTTCCAGAGAGTGGGGGCTGCGCGTGAGAAATCCTGCAGTCTATCATGGGAAGAGGTGATGCGGGGAGAAGCTAGGCAGGTCACTGTTTGACCTTAGGGAGCGGGCTGGGGTGTAATTGGTGATTAGTGAGGACAGGTAGTGGGGCGCTGAGTTAGTGAGGGTTTTGTAGGTAAGGATAAGGATTTTGTACTTAATTCTGCAGTGGATGGGGAGCCAGTGAAGGGACTCGCAGAGGGGAGCGGCAGAGACAGAGCGGCGGGTGAGGTGAATTAGCCTGGCGGAGGCGTTCAGGATGGATTGTAGGGGGGAGAGGCGGGACAGAGGGATGCCAGATAAGAGATTATTGCAATAGTCGAGTCGGGAGATTACCAGGGCGTGTATGAGTTGTTTTGTGGTGACAGCGGTGAGAAATGGCCGAATTCTGGAAATATTACGCAGTTGGTATCGGCAGGAGGAGGAAAGAGACTGGATGTGGGGATGAAGGAAAGAGCAGAGTCAAGTGTAACTCCAAGACAGCGAACTTGGTTTGATGGGGAGATGGTGATACCCTCCACCGTGATAGAGAAGTCAGGAGGTGGGGAGGCATTGGAGGAGGAATAAGTAGGAGCTCAGTCTTTGACATGTTGATCTTTAGGTGGTGGGAGGCCATCCAGGAGGAGATGCCAGATAAACAGTCACTGACTTTTGAAAGGACAGGGGGAGAGAGATCAGGGGTAGAGAGGTAGATCTGAGTGTCATCAGCGTAGAGGTGGTAATTAAAGCCAAAGCTGTTGATGATTTTGCCCAGGGAGGAGGTGTAGATGGAAAGAGCAGAGGACCAAGGACAGAGCCTTGAGGTACACCAACAGATAGAGGCAATGAAGAGGAGGAGTTACCAGCAAAGGACACACAGAAGGACCTGTTGGATAAATAGGAGTCAACCAAGCGAGTGCAGTGTCACCGAGACCCCAGAGAGTTGAGGGTCTGTAGAAGGAGGGGGTGGTCAACAGTGTCAAAAGCAGCCAAGAGGTCAAGCAGGATGAGAATAGAATAGTGGCCGTGTTTTTTAGCAGTTAGGAGGTCGTTGGTGACTTTGTGAGGGCAGTTTCAGTTGAGTGTAGGGGACAGAAGCCAGATTGCAGGGGGTCAAGTAGGGAATTGGAGGACAGGAAGAGGGAGAGGCGGTTGAAGACTAGTTTTTCTAAGAGCTTAGAGGTAAAGGGAAGCAGGGATACAGGGCGGTAGTTGGATGGAGAGTTGGGATCGAGGGATGGTTTCTTTAGTAAAGGGGTAACTAGCGCGTGTTTGAAGGCGGATGGAAAGGAGCCAGTGGAGAGAGATAGGTTGAAGATGTGTGTGAGAGCAGGGGTGAGGGAGGAGGAGAGGGGAGGAATTAGATGTGAGGGAATGGGGTCGAGCGGGCACGTGGTGAGATGTGAGGAGGACAGTAAGGAATTGACTTCCTCCTCAGTGGCTGGGAGGAAGCGGCAGAGGGTGGCAGAGGGGACCTGTGGGAGTGGAGGTGGCAGATAACTATCTTGTGTTGGGATGTTGCTTCTGATAGTTAGAGTTTTACTGAGGAAGTAGTCTGCCAGGTCTTGAGCGCAGAAGGCAGCTGAGGGGGGAGGTGCAGGTGGGTAGAGGAGGGTGTTGAAGGTGGACCAGAGCCGTTTAGGGTTGGAGGACAGCGAAGATATAAGAGATGAGAAGAAGGATTGCTTGGCCAAGTGGAGGGCAGAGGTGTATGACCGGAGAATAAACTTGAAGTGAACAAAATCAGCTTCAGAGCGGGATTTCCTCCAGGCACGCTCTGCAGTGCGGGAGCATCTTTGCAGGTGCGAGTCTGGAGGGTGTGCCAGGGCTGAAGATGGCGGCGTGGGGCCTTACAGAGTCGAAGAGGAGCAAGAGTGTCTAGAGCAGAGATAAGAGTAGTGTTGTAGTGATTAGTGGCAGCATCAGGGCAGGTGAAGGACGAGGTGTGAGGGAGGTGGCGAAGTAGATTGGAGAATTGATGGGGATCCACAGCATGTAGATTTCTGCGAGTGTGTGTGCGGGGTGGGGGAGCAGGGTGTTTAGGAAGTCCAGATAGGTTGAAAGAGAGAAGGTGGTGGTCAGAGATAGGAAAAGGGCGACAGTTGAACTCAGAAATGGAGCAGAGGTTGGAAAAGACAAGTTCAATAGCGTGACCATCGCGGTGGGTAGGGAGGAGGGAGGATTGTGTGAGTCCAAGGGAGGACGTGAGTGAAAGAAGTTTGGAGGCAGCAGGGGCGGAAGGATCATCAATGGGAATGTTGAAGTCCCCGAGAATTAGGCATGGAAGATTAGAAGACAGGAAGTGAGAAACCCAGGTAGCAAAGTGCTTTCAATAAGGACCTATTCTTTGGTGGAACATGGAGATTGCTGACCTTTTACTGGGGGGACCTAAAGACCACCACAGAAGTGAAGACCATCCCTATAGGCCCATAGACTCCACTAATCCTATTTATTGAAGGCCCCTGAACCAGTTATTGGGAGGAAGCGATATCCTACCCTACGAGTATAGTTTCAGATTTAAGTACTCTCTTCTTTGAATAAGGATATACCACCGCTTCTCGCAAGGACAGCTGCCGAATCCATACTGTATCAATATTGTTTAATTCTCCAGTATACTATTCATTTATCACAGGAATACACTGCACATTACTGTGAGTTTTATTGCTGTGGAGCTCTGGGATACGCTCATACACACCACACATTACTGGGAGTTTTATTGCTGTGGAGCTCTGTGATACGCTCATACACACAGCACGTTACTGTGAGTTTTATTTCTTTGGAGCTCTGTGATACGCTCATACACACTGCACATTACTGTGAGTTTTATTGTTGTGCAGCTCTGTGATATGCTCATACACCCTGCACATTACTGTGAGTTTTATTGCTGTGGAGCTCTGTGATACGCTCATACACACTGCACATTCCTGTGAGTTTTATTGCTGTCGAGCTCTGTGATTCACTCATACACACTGCACATTACTGTGAGTTTTATTGCAGTGGTCAGGGGTCAAGTCCTGGGAAAAGAAGTGAGGGAACTCACCCACGAATTCCACAACCCCTATTACCTGAAGAAAATATATATATATCACGAGTATAGCAGTACGTGGTGATACCATTTTTATTGGGTTAGCATTACATTTAAAAGACAAGCTTTCAAGAGTGTAAACTGGAAACTATACTGATCAGTGAAAGGTATCACTACGTACAGGTATACTCGTGATTGTGGCAACTGGACTAACGCATTTTGTATATATATCTCCAGGCCAGACCCCCCCCAGAATTATATACACAGCGCTGAATCCACAGAATAACATACACAGCACTGAGCCCCCAGAATAATATGCACAGCACTGAGCCCCCAGAATATATGCACAGCACTGTTATATGGATATATTTTCCCCAGTTCACATGGATATAATTGCCCCCAGCTCATATGGGTATATATTGCCCCAGCTCATATGGATAATGCCCCCAGCTCTCTTGGATAATGCCCCCAGCTCTCATGGATAATGCCCCAGGTCTCATGGATAATGCCCCCCACTCTCATGGATATTGCCCCCAGGTCTCATGGATATTGCCCCCCAGGTCTCATGGATATTGCCCACCCCAGCTCTCATGGATAATGCCCACCCCCAGGTCTCATGGATAATGCCTCCAGGTCTCATGGATATTTCCCCCCCAGGTCTCATGGATATTGCCCCCCAGGTCTCATGGATTTGCCCACCCCCAGGTCTCATGGATAATGCCCCAGGTCTCATGGATATTGCCCCCCCAGGTCTCATGGATATTGCCCCAGCTCTCATGCATATTGCCCCCAGGTCTCATGGAAATTGCCCCCAGGTCTCATGGATTGTGCCCCCAGGTCTCATGGATATGCCCCAGGTCTCATGGCTATTGCCCCCAGGTCTCATGGCTATTGCCCCCAGGTCTCATGGAAATTGCCCCCAGGTCTCATGGATATGCCCCCAGGTCTCATGGCTATTGCCCCCAGGTCTCATGGCTATTACCCCCAGGTCTCATGGAAATTGCCCCCAGGTCTCAAGGCTGTTGCCCCCAGGTCTCATGGAAATTGCCCCCCCAGGACTCATGCATATTGCCCCAGGTCTCATGGATATTGCCCCCCAGGTCTCATTTATATTGCCCCCAGGTCTCATGGAAATTGCCCCCCAGGTCTCATGCATATTGCCCCCAGGTCTCATTGATTGTGCCCCCAGGTCTCATGCATATTGCCCCCAGGTGTCATGGAAATTGCCCCCAGGTCTCATTGATTGTGCCCCCAGGTCTCATAGAAATTGCCCCCAGGTCTCATGCATATTGCCCCAAGTCTCATGGATATTGCCCCCAGGTCTCATGGATATTGCCCCCAGGTCTCATGGAAATTGCCCCCAGGTCTCATGCATATTGCCCCCAGGTGTCATGGAAATTGCCCCCAGGTCTCATTGATTGTGCCCCCAGGTCACATGGAAATTGCCCCAGGTCTCACGCATATTGCCCCAGGTCTCATGGATATTGCCCCCAGGTCTCATGGATATTGCCCCCAGGTCTCATGGAAATTGCCCCCCAGGTCTCATGCATATTGCCCCCAGGTGTCATGGAAATTGCCCCCAGGTCTCATTGATTGTGCCCCCAGGTCTCATGGAAATTGCCCCCAGGTCTCATGCATATTGCCCCAAGTCTCATGGATATTGCCCCCCAGGTCTCATGGATATTGCCCCCAGGTCTCATGGAAATTGCCCCCCAGATCTCATGCATATTGCCCCCAGGTGTCATGGAAATTGCCCCCAGGTCTCATTGATTGTGCCCCCAGGTCTCATGGAAATTGCCCCAGGTCTCATGCATATTGCCCCCAGGTCTCCTGGAAATTGCCCCCCAGGTCTCATGCATATTGCCCCCAGGTCTCATGGAAATTGCCCCCCAGGTCTCATGCATATTGCCCCCCAGGTCTCATGGATATTGCCCCCCAGGTCTCATGGAATTTGCCCCCAGGTCTCATGGAAATTGGCCCCAGGTATCATGCATATTGCCCCCAGGTCTCATGGAAATTGCCCCCAGGTCTCATGGATATTGCCCCCAGTGGCTCCACTTCCGGGCAGCGGGCCGTTCTAACAGGATGCACGCGGCCGCCGGTAATGTGAGGCGGCGGCGACATTCGGGCTTGGGCCACAGTGGGAACGCTGCATTGCCGCAGCGTTCCCGCAGCGTTCCCGCTCGACTCAACCTGGCTCTGTGATTCGCTCACACACATTGCATATTACTGTGAGCTTTATTGCTGTGGAGCTCTGTAATACACTCATACACAGTGCACATTACTGTGAGGCTTATTGCTATGGAGCTCTGTGATTGGCTCATACACACTGCACATTACTGGGAGCTTTATTGCTGTGAAGCTCTGTGATAGGTTCATACACACTGCACATTACTGTGAGGTTTATTGCTATGGAGCTCTGTGATACGCTCATACACACTGCACATTACTGGGAGCTTTATTGTTGTGGAGCTCTGTGATTCACTCATACACACTGCACATTACCGTGAGCTTTATTTCTGTGGAGCTCTGTGATACGCTCATACACAGTACACACAATGGACACTACACACAAAGTTTATATTGCACATAGTATGTGCAGTTTGTATGTATCTCTATCTAATCAACAATACACGTTTTATACTCAACAAAAAATATCAACCACACACCATGCATATTATATATATATACTGTATATACAGCACGCACAGGCTCATTCATACTGCATTCATCAAACACAAGTGGCTGTTCAGAGAGCACCGATTGCCACCCCATCAGGTAAAAAATGAGTGTCATGGAACCCCTCAGGTAAAATGGTGTCATTGTCCCCTTGTGTAAAGGGGTGCCCTGGTTCCCTTCAGGCAGTGTGTGTGAATATTGTTAAGAATAATACAGCACATATCGACGCAACGAACTCGGTGCCCCGTAAGCCGCGACAAGCTCCGCAAAGTCCGCAGACCCGAAACGATGACGTCAGCTATTCCTGGGTGTCGCGCACCAAGCAGAGGCGCGAAAGTGATTATGAGGGGCTACAGCGAGTGAAGGGGGATACAGTGAGTGAGGCTGGAGGCTGGGAATACTGTACAGTGATGGAGGCTGGGAATACAATGAGTGAGGGAAGCTGGAGGCTTGGAATACAGTGAGTGAGGGGGGATACAGTGAGTGAGGGAGGCTGGAAATTCAGTGAATGAGGGAGGCTGGGAATATAGTGAGGGAGGCTGAGAATAGTGAGAGAGGGAGGCTGAGAATACAGTGAGTGTGGGAGGTTGGGAATACAGTGAGTGAGGGAGGCTGGGAATACAGTGAGTGAGATGAAATACAGTGAGGGAGGCTGGGAATACAGTGAGGAAGAGGGAATACAGTGAGGGAAAAGGGAGGTTGGGAATATAGTGAGGGAGGCTGGGAATATAGTGATGGAGTGAGTGAGAGGGAGGTTGGGAATACTGTAATACTGGAAATCCAACTGTAGCGCTGCCTTAAAAATGTGCTTTGGTGTACTGGACTATGGCTGCCACTAGAGGGAAATAGTGCTGGAGACATTGTGGACTATGCTGGACAAAGGGGACTTCATCTCCCAGCACCCTTTGCGTGAGGACAGGAAGTGGGATCAATAAGCAGAGGATATACATCAGCAGCCTCGTGTTTGGCGCGGGGAGTGTGAGCGGAGCAATGAGAGGTGTAGGACGCACGTTGGAGCTGTCAAGGATCACAACCAGGCCGGAGTGCAGATGCTGTCTTATTCGTGCTGGAGATCGGGACAGAGATCGTGCTGTGACCTACATACTCGGCGCTGAGAGATTTGGAGGACAAGCTGGTTCCGGCAGGACCTTGAGTTAGGAGACCGCGACGATCAATCGGGAGTGCAGGTGGCAGATCGTTTGTTCCATTTGCGGAGATTCAGCAAGCGGGGAGCAGATTCGTTAGCACACAGTGCCAGTTCAACGCGGAGAAAGATCCTTTGGTTGAGGCATCGAGTGCTGGACAGTTTGTTCGACGGATGGGTGAGAGGCCTCCAGGCCCACATTTCCTAAACGAAAACGCACACTTGTTATATTGCTTCAATTCACAGGGGCCCAACGGTGACTAGTCGAAGATTGCTCTTTTCGTTCACCGGCCAGTTGAACACAGTACCCGGGTACCCTAGACATCACATATATATATTTTTGAGCTATTTCACGGGACTTACACTCCAGAACTGAGGGGGTTTACCGTTTCTTTTCCCGCCGCGTGTTTTTCCCGCGTTACGAATTCCTGCCACTCAAATACCGTATGTGTGTATTGTATGCTGCTTTATTGGGATCAGTAAAGTATATTATATAGAAAAATCCACAACAGTGCTGGTGTATAGTGATTTCCTAGTGCGGTGAAACTATCCCGAAGTTTATTCAGCGGCTCCTCCGGGGGTGAGCGCTACACAACCATTGGTGATTGTTACTATTATACTCTACTAGCTTTCCTAACACCTTATATCTCTTGTCTTTGTTTCCCACAGGAACTGATGGAACATGGCTGGATGGAGAAAGGACACAGTTTACTCTACTGCTGGGCGTTTTCATTGCCCGTTTCCTATAGGCCGGCTTTTCTGATCTGACCTAAAAGTTATCATATTGGCAGCTCAGAGAGGACCTCAGTTTGCTGTGACAATGCTATCCCCAAGATGGCAGCGCCCTGCTGATAAGTACGGCAGGTATGCTGCAAGAGCCAAGGAGAAAATGTGGAAGCATTTAGGAGCCAGGCAAAAGTTTGTAGATTTGTGTAAAATTTGGGAGCAAGAGATACATTTCTTGAAACCCTTGGCTACCTGGACCCAGTGTCTGTCAAACTCTGTTATATGTATAGCGCTATTTTAAAACTCTGTTGCTGTATTGCTCGGGTTTGGCCACCAGAGGGAGACAAGCGCAATGTAAACTATACTGGACACAATGGGACTACGTTCTCCAGCATGCTTTGGGGCAGAGACAGGAAGTGGGTGGGGAAGGAGGAAAGGACATCCGCAGCCTCTTGCGAAGGAGAGCCAGTGTGAGCCGAGCGGTGAACAGAGTAAGACGCACGTGAGACTGTGAGCGATTGTTACCAGGCCGGAGAGCAGGCGCTGCCTTGCCGACGCTGGGGATCGATACAGTGACTTGCCAGAGACCTAGTAATCCACCGCTGAGAGGTTTTGCACAGACACAGAGTTCCAGATTGGACCCCGAGTAAGGAGACCGCGATGATCCACTGGGAGTGCAGGCGATAGGCCGTAGATCTTGTTGTAGAAGACGGACAAGCAGGAGAAGCGGATCCGGTGGCACAGGGTCCCAGTATAATCCAGCGGAGAGACGTCCTTGATCGGGCAGCGGAACAGATTGTCTGGCGGATGGGTGAGAGGCCTTCCAGGCCACAGTCAAACTTTAACGAAGCACGCTGCAGTATTGCTTAAATCTACAAGGCCCCAACGTGACTAGTCGAAGATTTATTAAATCCATTCACTGGCCAGTCGAATATAGTACCCGGGTACCTGAGCTCACACACACACACTTTTTGGGACATAACCTGCTTGGGACTTACACTCCAGAGACAAAGGGTTAAACTTTTCTTTTACCGCTGCGCGTTTCTCGCATTCCGAAATCCTGTTTTCTATATACCGTGCTTACATTATATATGCCGCTTTATTGAGACCAGTGTAGCGCTCACTCCCGGAGGAGCCGCTGAAAATGAACCACGGGTCAGTCTCCCCGCACTAGGGAATAAATATACTCCAACACGCTGGACAGTTTTACAATTTAAAAGGTTTACTAAAAGGTTTGCAGCTCTTAAGACACGGTATATGCAGGAAGATTTACAGTACTTTCGTAACACGATAAACGCGTAGCGGTAAAAGAAACGAAAACACGAGGACTTCGTATTTTCGGAAAAACCCCCGACCGAGCAGAAAATTAAAAGATACGAAATTCGAGGAAAAACCGCGTAGCGGGACACAATAAAATACACAGTTCTCGTATTACGATAGACGCGCAGCGGGAACAAAAAAGGAAAAAATCGTTCAGAATGTAGCTTTTTCTTTGCCCCTTGTATGGATTTTGAAAAAGGAAAACAGAGTCCTGCACAGGTTAAGTCCCAGAACTTGAAGTGATATATATTTATATATGTAGGGTACCCGGGTACTTTTTCTACTGGCCAGTGAGCTTGCTTTAACGAGGTCTTCGACTAGTCAGTTGGGGCCCTGTGGGTTTTAGAAGAAAACAGCAGTGTACGCTTAAATTTACACAGGCCTTGGGGGCCTCTCACCCATCCGGCGCAAGCTTGAGGTTCCGCTGACCCAGGACGTCTCTCCGCTCGATATTGACTGGGGACGCCGACCACCGGATCTGTTGTCTGGCCTTCTGTCTGTCAGCCGCACTCAGCCAGCTTACCGCCTGCTCCCCGCTTCAATCGACAGCGCGGTACTCCTTACTCGAGGGGTCTTCTCTCCTCAGCACTGCACTCGGAATACAGCTGGTGATGTCTCTCTCTCCCGCAAGGCTGGGTGGCCCGATTGTGAGGCCCAATCCACTCTGTCTGCGCTCCGGCCTAGCTCTTGATCTCTCCTTCTGTGTGTGTCTCTGTGCATCCGCTCTCCTCAGCTCCCTGGCGCGCTCTGCCTGCTCTCCACGAGGTGCAGGATGTACAGGCTCTCCACAAACCCACCCACTTCCTGTTTCTTCGCAAAGCATGCATGGATATGTAGTTCAAGTGTCCAGAGTCTTAATCGTGATAGTCTCCATCTTGTGGCCAAAAAATGGGTACTGCACAGTAAATTTTAACACATCCTACAACTCTCCCCCTCCTAGAACTCTTGGGTCTCTCCAAGGAGGTACAACAGTTACATTATCCTTTTACCATATGCACACAGTTTATACGGTATATACAGGTTCAGCAGCATACATGCAGTGGGTTAGAAACACTTTCTCAAGCTGATTCATGTTCTGGGCTACCTCAGCTAACAAAGCAGACACTTCGGGCAATCTCTGCACAGTGATGATGGCCTCTTCAGTGCTATGTCCGGGTGAGTCATAGGTAAGACGCTGGGGCGGCCGAATAGAGCGTTTTTGTTCAGGCTCCCTCCGTTCCTCTTCAGGTGGAAGTACTATGGGCGTTGGCTCAATTTCTCTTTCTATCACTGGAGCAGACGTTTCTTCAGAGTATGATCCCTCCAGTGAAGGCATAGAACCGTAATCACCTGAATAAGCTTCCGGAGCTACCGGGATCCCCACAGCCTCAGGGACTTCCCACTGAAATTCAAGCGGCTCAGGGATATCAACAGTCTCAGGGACTTCCAACAAGAATTCAGGAGCTTCAGGCCTCAAATTACTCTCCCATCGTTCAGGAACTGAGGTAATCTCTTCAGGCTCCGGTGAACGTATCCAGTCCAGACAGAAACTTTCTTCCTCACTGTCCCTCTCGCTCTCTTCGACAGCCCGAGTCTGTTGAGACCGAGTAACAGGAGGTAAACATGGAACAGGCGGATTCGGCGGAGGGTCAACTACCCGAGTCTGTTGAGACCGAGTAACAGGGGGTAAACGTGGAACAGGCAGATTCGGCGGAGGGAGTTCATCCCCAACTGGTATCCTCACAGCCTCTCTCAAAGGTAACAAATGATTTCGGTGCCAGTTCTTAAGAGGCCCAGCCTTTCCATCTGGGCGGATTTGATACACCGGCAGACCCGGCAGTTGCTTGCAGACAATGTAAACCTGGGAACTCCATCTATCCGCCAACTTGTGTCTTGCAGCAGCACCCAAATTCTTCAACAGGACCCTATCACCGGGTTGTAGATCTTGTATTCGAACTTTCAGATCATAGTTCTTCTTGTTCCTTTGCTCCCTGTTACCTGAAGTCAACGGGCCTGTTCAAACGCAGAAGCCAGATTCTTCCGAAGTCTATCCACATAGTTTCTATGAGAAGCTACCGACGTCTGGTCTAGAGATAACCCAAATGCCAAATCAACCGGCAGTCGAGCTTCTCTTCCGAACATAAGACGGTACGGTGAATATCCAGTGGCATCACTCTCCGTACTGTTATATGCATGCACCAGAGTAGCTATGTGACGACTCCAACTCTGCTTCTCCACATTAGACAAGGTCCCCAGCATGTTTAACAGCGTGCGATTAAACCTTTCAGGCTGAGCATCACCTTGAGGGTGGTATGGCGTAGTTCGAGTCTTTTGAATTCCCAACAACTCCAGCAATTGCCCGACCAATCTACTTTCAAAGTCTCTTCCCTGATCAGAGTGTATTCTTCTTGGCAGGCCGTAATGAACAAAGAACTTTTCCATCAGCACCTTCGCCACTGTCGGAGCGCGTTGGTCTTTTGTAGAAAAAGCTTGGGCATAACGGGTAAAGTGATCAGTCACTATCAGAATGTTCCCTTGCCCACTAGCATCCGGCTCTAAGCACAGGAAGTCAATGCACACCAAATCCATGGGTCCCTGACTCTGTAGATGGCTCATTGGAGCAGCTCGGGTTGGTAGAGTTTTCCTCTGAATGCACCTCAGACAGGAATGGCAGTAACTCTCAACTTCAGCCCTCATGCAAGGCCAATAAAACCTATCTCGCACCAATTTAAAAGTTCTCTCCGCACCCAAATGTCCATGCTCATCATGTAATGATCGCAACACACTCTCCTGTGTTTAGTGGGGAGAAATAACTGTTGAATCTCTTCGGAATTGGTCGAGGGGCCCCTTCGGTAGACCACCCCATCCAACATCTTCAACCGCTCCCACTCTTTGTAAACCAATCTGGCTCCATCCGGGGAATTGGTTAACAGAATCTCTCGCTGGTTGTGAGTCAGGGCCTTTATGGTCAATGCAATCAAAGGGTCTCTAGCTTGATCCGCTTTCAAATCCTGCTTGGAAAAGGTAGGTAGATTTTCATCCTCAATTGCGTAGGGTTACAGTAGAACTCAGGAACAGCCGCGGCCATGACTCCTATGGCCTCCGCTTCAACTCCTCCCTTGACCCGGCGTTCTGTTCCTTGACACAAAGCTTGCACCCCGTCTGGAGTTACCTGAGTCCATTCTGTAGTGTAGGGTCTTCTCGACAGAGCATCAGCATCTCGATTGTTCACCCCAGGGCGATACTTCAAGCTGAACCGAAACCCTGACAGAGCGGCCAACCACCGATGTCCCGTTGCGTCCAGTTTCGCAGTAGTAAGAATATAGGTGAGAGGATTATTATCCGTCTTGATCACGAACTCAGCTCCATACAGATAGTCCTTCAACTTGTCCACCACTGCCCACTTCAAGGCTAGGAACTCCAGTTTGTGAGTAGGATAGTTCTTCTCAGAAGGCGCAAGGCTCCGGCTCACATACGCCACAGGCCTCAGCAATCCATCATACTCCTGATATAGGACTCCTCCCAGACCTTCTCGGCTGGCATCCACATGTAGTTCATACGGCTTGTGAGGGTCCGCATAGGCCAGAACAGGAGCTCGGGTTAGATTCTCTTTCAGCTTCACAAACGCACCTTCACATTGACTAGTCCATTCACCTTGTATGGACTCTTTAGCTTTCCTTGGTCCTGGAGCGGAGGGGCTTCGGTCAGAGACCTTACAGCCTTCTTCGGTGGTTTCTTTCTGTAGGAGTTTGTTCAGCGGCTGAGCTATCTTCGCAAATCCTCCCACAAATCTTCGATAGTATGAGCAGAATCCCAAGAAAGATCTAAGTTCAGTGACGTTTCGAGGTCTAGGCCAAGAAGCGACGGCCTCCAACTTTCGAGGATCTGTCGAAACACCTTCTGCCGAGACTACGTGTCCCAGATATGTGACTGAGGGTAAACAGAACTGGCATTTCTCCAGAGACAATTTCAACCCCTCTTCATGGAGCCTCTTCAAGACCTTCTCCAAACGTTGCTCATGCTCCTCCAGAGTCTTCCCGAACACAATTATGTCATCCAGGTACACTAACACTTCGATTAGATTCATATCCCCGACTGTCTTCTCCATCAACCGTTGAAACGTGGCTGGAGCTCCCGTCAGACCTTGAGGCATTCTATTGAACTCAAAGAACCCCAGTGGACAAATGAACGCAGTTTTCTCTTTGTCTTCAGGGTGCATCGGTATTTGATGATATCCACTTCGCAGGTCTAGTACACTGAACCACTTTGCTCCAGACAAACACTGTAAGGCATCTTCAATCCTAGGAGTGGCGTATTGGTCGGGGATGGTTCTTCGGTTCAAGGTGCGATAGTCTATGCACAAGCGGACAGAACCGTTCTTCTTCCTGACCAGCACTATTGGAGATGCATATGGGCTCCTGGACTCTTGAATCACATTGGTTCTCTGCAACTCATTTAGCTGTTCTCGCAGATCATCCAAGTCTCCCAGCGGAACTCGCCTTGACCTTTCACGAAACGGCTTGTCTTCTTGCAACCGAATGCGGTGCTCAGTACTCTTAGCTAGGCCCACATCGAAGTCATCTTTTGAGAACAATTCCTTCCACTTTAAGACTTGAAATTGGAGACGTTTCTTCCACTCAGGTGAAATGGGAGCGTCCTTGGGGTAGAATCTTTCATCTGGAATCTCTTTATCCACTCCCCCTCCTAAATCGGTAGAGAGGGGTGTAGCAGACTCTACTTGCCCGATAGGCATTCGTGCTTTAAGGACTACTGGAGAATCCGTCACATTGCACACACTGACCGAGACTCTTCCTCGTGTTCTCTTCAGAGCTTTGGTGGAGATTATTTCAGGAATTACTTCGACTCCGGTTTCACTCCCATAATTAACATCGGTTCCCAGCACCACATAGGGACCCGGTTGCGATCCGTTCAACTTGACTGAAACCCGGAAGCTCGCTACTTCTCCTGCTTGCAGAACCTTCTCTGTTCCCCCCAGTCTCCACAGGCGCCCCACCTCGGCAGGTGCCTTTCGTTCTTCAACCATCCTCTGATAGACCGGACGTAACAGTGGGTGTACTCCTTGAGTCGAGCCTTCTTCCAATACAATAGGTGTCAGGAGACGCCGCACTAGGTCAGTATTCGTCCCCACTATCAGGGAGCTTCTGTTCGCGCCTGGGGGTCGAGGACACACAATGGCCAATGCATCACAACCCCCAGACTGCCCGATGACTTCAGATCCGATCTCCAACTTCACTTGCAGGTACCCGTCATAAGGGAGTTTCTCAGTGCCGATACCCCATATTTCCAAATCCTTCAATTCTTGCAGAGGAATGTGCTTTAAGTGTTTCTCATAGAAGTCTTTGTAGATCAATGTCACTTGAGCCCCTGAATCTACAGAGCTTTAGTGTAGACTCCCTCCACTCGGATTGGCACAATAGGAGAAGGACCTATCAGTTGGTCAGGAAACTTGGTGGCGGTATCTGGACGCTTAGACCCAGTTTGCTGTACCCTGGCCTTTTTCTTGGCCCGTGTAGGTTTTGGGTGTGCATTGCCTCCCCATGACGTAGGTCCGGATGCTAAAGGAATGACTCTTTCAGTCCTGGCAGGCTCAGCAGTTGGTCGGACTTTGGGCCCTCTCGCCCTCTTAGTCCTGGCTTGATTTTTGGAGCGGGTTTCAATCTTCGGGCCCCTGGTTTGCTCCTTACCAGGACCCTCTGGAGTTTCCCGCCTGCAGGGCGGACAACAGTTTCTCCACAGCTTTTAGAAGTTCTTCGACCGGTTTCTTTTCAACCCTCCCTTGTGGGCACTGAGCCCTGAAATGGCCGATTTCCCCACAGCCAAAACATTTCTTCCTCGGGAGTGTGGGCATATTTCCTTCTTGCAGTTCCCTTGGAGACCCCCTGTTCGAGGCTACAGCAACCCCTTCAGTTCTGGGGTCCTCAGCCAACCGTGACATCATTAACTCCATCATTTGCAACATCTGAGTTTTTAAGGCCAGCACTTCAGTCTGTATGTTTGCTGCATCGGCTACCGAGAGAGTTCCTACTTCTGCGGTGAAAACTGTGTGCGAAGCATTTGCAACCTTTTTAGCCTGAATCAAGGCCTCTTCTTCTCGGATAGCTTTGATTAGTTTGGAATAGGTCAGCCTTGTGTTCTGGTATCTAGTCTGAAACTTCAACATTATGGGATCCAGTGGGAGTGCACCTTTGAAAACTTGATCCAGCAACGCTTTGCTTGCACGACTCGGCTCCATGCCTCTTTTAAGAATGACCTGATGGATGATTTTATCCAGCCGCCAGACATATGTGGACAATTCTTCTCCTTCCTTTTGATAGGTGTGAGAGAACTTGTGAATAAGCTCGGCACAATCCTCCACTCCCCCGAAATTTTCCTGTAAAGCTTCTAGATACTCCGCAGCAGTGCAGCCGGGCTTGTCCCTTTTCAGATTTCGAATGACCTCTGAAGCAGGACCTCTTAGGCTCTCGATCAGCCTTTGTCTCTTCACGGTGTCAGCCACTTCCCATTCTTCCACTGCCTGCACTGCCTGATCTATCCAGGTCTCAAAGTCCTCTTCTCCAGTTGGCACGGGGACCTTACCAGAATAAAACCGTAACTTGCGATATCCGTAATTTGGAGACGCAGTAGAGTTTTTCGCTAGTGTTTCCACCAGTTTCCCCATAGTGGTGAAAAATGTAGCAGGAGGGAACCCTGTAGTTGGGGTAACATCGGGAACATTCTCGTGATCACCACGTGGCGTACTTGGCTGTATCAGTTGGACTTCCACCTCACCGGTCAGCTTCACGCTCGCGCCCTGAAAACATGCTGGAATACCTTTTCTCCATTCAAGAAGAACATGCGTGTGAGAGGTATCTGGGTTTTTCTTAATGTCCAGGATTAACCCCCGATGATCTGGTGCTAGCGTGGCCACGGCCTGGCGAATCTGATCTTCGGCCCAAGTGTCTGCGGGAATATCCATGACTATGCAACATGCTAACTGACTACTGTGCTCCCCACACCATTCGGCAGCAGTGTCTGGATCCATATTTAACCCTTTAGATGCGGTTTTTCCAGAGACTGAATCCCGGAAACGAGCCCCCACGTGTAGCGCTCACTCCCGGAGGAGCCGCTGAAAATGAACCACGGGTCAGTCTCCCCGCACTAGGGAATAAATATACTCCAACACGCTGGACAGTTTTACAATTTAAAAGGTTTACTAAAAGGTTTGCAGCTCTTAAGACACGGTATATGCAGGAAGATTTACAGTACTTTCGTAACACGATAAACGCGTAGCGGTAAAAGAAACGAAAACACGAGGACTTCGTATTTTCGGAAAAACCCCCGACCGAGCAGAAAATTAAAAGATACGAAATTCGAGGAAAAACCGCGTAGCGGGACACAATAAAATACACAGTTCTCGTATTACGATAGACGCGCAGCGGGAACAAAAAAAGGAAAAATCGTTCAGAATGTAGCTTTTTCTTTGCCCCCTTGTATGGATTTTGAAAAAGGAAAACAGAGTCCTGCACAGGTTAAGTCCCAGAACTTGAAGTGATATATATTTATATATGTAGGGTACCCGGGTACTTTTTCTACTGGCCAGTGAGCTTGCTTTAACGAGGTCTTCGACTAGTCAGTTGGGGCCCTGTGGGTTTTAGAAGAAAACAGCAGTGTACGCTTAAATTTACACACGGCCTTGGGGGCTCTCACCCATCCGGCGCAAGCTTGAGGTTCCGCTGACCCAGGACGTCTCTCCGCTCGATATTGACTGGGGACGCCGACCACCGGATCTGTTGTCTGGCCTTCTGTCTGTCAGCCGCAACTCAGCCAGCTTACCGCCTGCTCCCCGCTTCAATCGACCGCGGTACTCCTTACTCGAGGGGTCTTCTCTCCTCAGCACTGCACTCGGAATACAGCTGGTGATGTCTCTCTCCCGCAAGGCTGGGTGGCCCGATTGTGAGGCCCAATCCACTCTGTCTGCGCTCCGGCCTAGCTCTTGATCTCTCCTTCTGTGTGTGTCTCTGTGCATCCGCTCTCCTCAGCTCCCTGGCGCGCTCTGCCTGCTCTCCACGAGGTGCAGGATGTACAGGCTCTCCACAAACCCACCCACTTCCTGTTTCTTCGCAAAGCATGCATGGATATGTAGTTCAAGTGTCCAGAGTCTTAATCGTGATAGTCTCCATCTTGTGGCCAAAAATGGGTACTGCCACAGTAAATTTTAACACATCGCTACACCAGTAAAGTATATTATTTATAAAATCCACAACAGTGCTGGTGTATATTTATTCCCTAGTGCGGAGAGACTAACCCGAGGTTAAATTCAGCGGCTCCTCTGGGAGTGAGCGCTACATATGCATTTGGTTCTCTTAAAGGAACAATCTGCTCATCCTGACCTCTTTATAGTTATAAAGTGGTCATGGTGTGAGGAGTACACCCCTTCCTCCCAGCCTTCCCAACATGGAGAAATCACAGGCTAAAAGTGGAGGCATCTCCTCTACCCCCCACCCAGTGTCACCAGCATATAAATAATATACGTTTACTACTATTTATCAAAAAAGAGAGACACTGAATATTTTGAATTTTTATTGACAATTTTATTCCATTGATATTGATATCCAAATGTTTCTTCCATGAAACTCGGGAGCAGGATGAGATGGATACACAATTGTGAAGTATTGTCACTTCTCAGATAATACAGTAGATGGGATAAAATCTCACTCGCGTGAAATAGAGCCGGACACTGTTTCTGTCTCTGTGGAAATCATTCATGGAACTCTCAGGTTGGTTCTTCCCTCTTTGACTGATTCATCCAATCCTCAAAACAATGGAAGATCCAGTATGGTGCAGCATGTCAGTGTACTTATCCCACTCCACAATTATCATAAGTGTTCTCACGCGGTGTGGAGCCTTTGCGGCTCACTCATGTTACATGCTTGGAGTGTCTTTACTAGGTCACATGACATTTTAAGGGAGGAAACCAACAAAAAGAATATATACAGAAATAAACATTTAAAAATATGAACGCTTAAGATCCTCCTACGAAAGTTAGGGTCAGAGCGTCACCCAATAAAGCCACTCCAAGAATGTAAATTGAGCCACAACCACAAGGGCTCCACGCCACGTGAGTACAATACTGATATTTTTGGAATGGCATGAGTACACTGACACACTGCAGCATCCTGAATTTTCTATTCTTTTGCGGATTGGATAAATCAGCCAGAGAGGTTAGGACTGAGCTGAGAGGTACACACACAATTTCTGCAGAGCCAGAAGTAGTTTCCGGCTCTGCTCCATGTGAGTGAGTTTCCATCCCAACTATTATGTTGTTTGTGACGTGACACTGCTTCACTATTGTGTATTTATCCCTTCCCATTCCAGAGTTTCAATCAACAAACATTTGGATAGTTTCCCCACTGATGTTTACACCTCCGGATGGACCTTATTGTTCTTTTTAAACAGTCTCCTCAGGAATTTGAAAATCTTTATTCTCCTGGGAACTTCTTGGTCGTGTGTATCTGCGGTGACAGGACAAAACATTTATTTAATATCCAAAAGACTCATGAATCTCGAAGGTTAAAACAGCAGAGAACCGCTATAAATTACGACAATCAACAGCTGTGACTAAACTGAAATCTTTACAGAACAATCACATATAGGAAACTCTATAGTGGTTGGAAATAATAATAATATATCATTTTTTCCAATCTCCTGCTTTAAAAAAAGGTGAAAACTGAATATTTATGAAGGAATAACAGTAGAAGAGCACATGATCTACAAAACTAGAAAAAACAGAGAGGATGGATGGTTAGTTAGATGAATAAGGGCCCTATTACAATCTTCGCGCACAAACGCACGGTAAACGCGTGAATTTTTGCGCGAAGCGTCAAATGTTAAAGCGCGTAAATCAACGTTGGTATTATAATCCTCATGCATTTTTTCATCCGTCAAAAAATAACACGCGTAAAACAGACGCGCAAAAACGCACGCGCAGTAACGTTGCGCACATAAATCAGTGTGCGTACTGTTTTTTTTCACGCGATTCAGCCAATCAGAATTAAGAACCACAATTGTCTCACGTTAAGCTTTTGCTCCTGTCAAAATCAATCTGCGCATATATGCTGTATCAAAAAAAAAGCACGCGCAACATCTCCATTTTATTGTTTGGGTATGTGTAGAATGTGTAACTATACTTTGCTGCGTATTTTTTTTGGGCTGGTGTATTTGGGTTCGGCAGGTTGATAGAATTTGCCATTAACACCAGCTTTTAGGAGATGCTAAAATTATGCGCGCAAAGGATGTGCGTTACAAACTGCGCATAGATTGTAATACCATCCGCATACCAGCGCACAAACGCATTTGCACTGACAATGTTAAGTACTGGACGCGCGCAGTAAAGTAGGCTCGCGCAGCGATCGTGCAGGTTCACCCGCGGTAGACGTATACGCGCGTTTGTTGCGCTGACATTGTAATACGACGTTCAGCGCAAAGGGTTTTGCCCCTCTCGTTAATGTGTTTTTGCGCACGCGTTAACGTTTGCATGAAGAATGTAATGGGGCGCTAAATCAGTCTTGGCTACTTGATTTTTGTCCACTAGATGTCAGTGTGAAGTTATTGGCGTAAAGGGGCTCAGTGGAAACCTGTAAGCCCTCTGGCACTGAGCTGTAAGACACAATGAGGGTTATTCAACCCTCAATCTTTTGCTCGGTGCGATTTGGCGATTCCAGTCTTCTGCCTTTGCGCTGAATTCACTATTCACCGTAGGGTCCCCGAATTGCGCCGAACGTGGAGCTTTCGGACCGAACGCCGCCTATTTCGGATCAGGCTTCCGTCAGGACGCCGCTGAAGACAGTGTATCAGCCCGCTGAATGCCGCCGAACTGACCGCCAAACGCCACTGAGCTGCAGACAAAAAACTGAACTCTAGTTTTTTAAAAGGTGTTTATAACTATTAAAATGCACGAAAATGTGTGTAAAAAATAATTAAAAGGTCTGTTACAGAATAAAAAAAAAAACCTCATTAAAATATAATCAGAATCAAAAATTTCGCCTAAAATATTGAGAAAAATATCAGAAAAATCCAAACAAATAAATAAAAAGACTTTTTGCGGAAAATGAAAAGAATAAACGGTTGAAAAAAAAGGCTAATATTTCTTAACATTGAAACCTATGGGATTCGCCTGCTTAATCCTGTCGAATTCAACCACTGGATATCTGGGCATTTTGCTAACATAGAAAAGAATGAATGAAACAGGTCCAGGACAGAAGTTCATTAACACAAGATTGACGTGTGGCAGTCTGTATTTCCTAAATAGATAAAGATCATTTTAAGAGCATGTCATCTGTAAGGTCCAGCCCAGCCAAGTCTCTGCAGCCCACTCCTGTGGTTGGTATGACAGACAGACAGACATACAGCGCATTGAGCGCAGAGAGCTCAGTGCTGAAAGGAGGATCCAGGCGGCAGGGGTTCGGGCCTCCACCTTAAGAGAGCCCAAGGCGGTATCCCTTGAGCCTGGTATTGAGAGGCTCTATAATTGGTGAGTGTGATCAATTTTAATTAAATTTTTCCACATATACGCACAGAGTTACGCTATGGGAGTGTCGTCTCCCGACTCTCTCTGCTTTACCTAGCAACCACCATAGACGAAAGGAGGGACGTGCCACCCTATATCTGGCCGCAAGCTATTTTCCTTGAGCCTGGATTTCCCTTAGGCTCCTATAAATGTGAGTGGTACATACATTGACTTTATTGAATTGCTCCATTCCAGTACGACCATCTGCACTATTATTGCCTTTATGTTTTATTTCTCTCTGAGGGATATCTTTAAAGAGAAGATCTGATACTCACACCACAGAGAAGATTGATACACTTGTCTTCAATCAACAACACTCCTTTGAGTATTGAACTGCTGCACTTTTTGAGCACTCATTTGCACTAATTGACTTATCTCCATATATACTTTTTGCACATTTTACTCTTTTTCCTATGCATCTTTAATATTTCTATTTGGTATTTTAAAGGGCAATTTTATTCACTTATATTTTACATTTTATCCAATATTAACCAGTTGTCTATTAATCAGCTGTTCACTATTTTATACACTATTTTATGCGCCGTATGGTCCTTTTTCATCTGTTTGTCTTAGTCTTGACACATATTTTGGTTGTTTTTTATGTGTTTTTTACCATACTATAGGCTGCATTTGACTATTTACTAGTAATCCACATAGCACTTTAATCAATTCATCAAATAAACAAGCGCCCACACTGTATAGTGTATATCCGTATACACATTCCCTATACAGCGCATTGTGTCTGAATACCTTTCTATGCCTTTCTTTATCACAGAGGTTTATGTATGGACATGTGTTTAAAGTGCCCTCTTACATTGGGCTCATTGACAGAGAATGACTCCCTGTATACTGTGGGCCTTATTGCAAATGAGCCGTCACGCTCTCTGCTCGAGATACTATTCCAACCCAGCCACAAGCTAAGCTTCCACCAGTGGTTCTTACTAGATGTGCATTCGTTTCGGAAAAATTCGAATTTTTTAACGAAATTTGATAATTCGTAGTTCGGAAGTACTTCCGAATAACGAATCAATACGATACGATTTTGAAACGAAACAAAACGGTATATAACGAATTTATTTTGTTAAACACTGGGTCATTATCATAAAAGAAAAATTTTAATAATTGATATCAACTACTGAATTTGAAATGAACTATCAAATTGATATCAACTATCGAATTGATCTTAACTTAAAATACAAGTTATAGTCAGCAAAGGACTTTATGAAACAAATAAATTTTTTTTCACTGTTTAATTTGACTGAAATACTAAATCTGTGACCCAGCTTAAAATTTAACCCTAGCTTTTCTTTTAACAGCAAAATTTGATTAATTGGGGTTTTATTTAGTGATCCGAAATTCGAATTGATATCAACTATCGAATTGATATACAGTTGTGTTCAAAATTATTCAACCCCCACTGAAATTGAGTGTTTTGGCCAGTTTGACATTGATTTTGATCATTCAGTCATCTTGCTTACAATTAAATCAAAGAGGCACGTGTAGGTCAGACAAATATAACATAACATTTATAATGAAATAACCACAAATGTCTTTTCTGTGCTCACATCATTATCAGTTTTATTCAACCCCCAAGTGACATTCAATCTTAGTACTTAGTACAACATCCTTTTACAGTTATAACAGCTTTTAAACGTGAAGCATAGCTTGACACAAGTGTCTTGCAGCGATCTACGGGTATCTTCGCCCATTCGTCATGGGCAAAAGCCTCCAGTTCAGTCACATTCTTAGGCTTGCGCACTGCGACTGCTTTCTTTAAGTCCCACCAGAGGTTCTCAATCGGATTTAAGTCAGGTGACTGCGATGGCCACTCCAAAATGTTCCAGCCTTTAATCTGCAACCATGCTCTAGTGGACTTGGAGGTATGCTTGGGATCATTGTCCTGTTGAAAGGTCCAACGTCTCCCAAGCCTCAGGTTTGTGACGGACCGCATCACATTGTCATCCAATATCTCCTGGTACTGAAGAGAATTCATGGTACCTTGCACACGCTGAAGCTTCCCTGTACCTGCAGAAGCAAAACAGCCCCAAAGCATGATTGACCCCCCGCCATGCTTCACAGTAGGCAAGGTGTTCTTTTCTTCATAGGCCTTGTTCTTCCTCCTCCAAACATAGCGTTGATCCATGGGCCCAAACAGTTCTAATTTTGTTTCATCAGTCCACAGAACACTATCCCAAAACTTCTGTGGTTTGTCCACATGACTTTTGGCATACTGCAGTCGACTCTTCTTATTCTTTGGAGACAGCAAGGGGGTGCGCCTGGGAGTTCTGGCATGGAGGCCTTCATTACGCAGTGTGCACCGTATTGTCTGAGCTGAAACTTCAGTACCCACATCTGACAAATCTTTTCTCAGTTCCTCAGCAGTCACACGGGGACTTTTCTCCACTCTACGCTTCAGGTAGCGCACAGCAGTCGAAGTCAGCATCTTCTTTCTGCCACGACCAGGTAGCGTTTCAACAGTGCCCTTTGCCTTGAATTTGCGAATGATGCTTCCTATGGTCTCTCTTGGTATGTTTAACATCTTTGCAATCTTCTTATAGCCATTGCCCTTCCTGTGAAGAGTAATCACCTCTTCTCTTGTCTTCCTGGACCATTCTCTTGACTTCACCATGTTTGTAACCACACCAGTAAATGTCTAGAAGGAGCTGAGTATCACAGTCATTTTAAAGCTGCCTAATTGGTGCTTATTATGCTTTATTGCTGCTCCGTGACATCCACAGGTGTTTTCAATACCTGATTGAAAACACTTGAACGAACCTCTGTTCTTCAGAGTGGTAGTCTTTAAGGGGTTGAATAATTGTGTCAATGAAGAATTCACAAAAAAAACATTTACTACTGTATTACAAAACCAATTGATGTCATTTTAGTTGCATATGGTTCTTTAAAAAGTCCTTGTAGGATTTCATTCTGAATACAATTACAAATGTACACTAAATTGCCTAAAACCCTTTACAGCATTGGGGGTTGAATAATTTTGAACACAACTGTATACGAAATCGATACGAAACGAAATTAGTTATGAAATTCCGAAAACGAAATTATTTAAAAACGTAACGAAACTAAACGTAATAAATTTTTCAGCCATGCACATCCCTAGCTCTTACTGTATAGTAAAGGCTCCTGTACTTTGTGCACGAGCTGTTAACAACGGCTCCGACGCTTCTTCTGTCTGCACGCAGCAGGACAATGGGAACAAATAGTTCTCAGTGTTCTGCCGCCTTCCCTGTGTGAACCCATTCGCAGCTGCACATAACACTGCCTACACTTGTACAGCGCTCTTCCTTTCTGGCTGCCTGACAATGTGCATGCAATGGCCCGAAATATTTTGTCATGCGTGTAATGTGTCTGTAAGACATCCCTCTGCTCTGGCTAAGCCCTATCCCCGTCCTCATTTCATAGGGACTACAAGCTGAGGGGTCCGGCAGCACCGTGCGAGGAGGAGGAGGAGACCACATGCTCTTGTATTTTATTTGAATTAAAATCATTTGATAGTATTTAGGTTACGTGTAGATCCCCGTGTTATAGGATTCCTTTAATTACTGAATATATCACAAATAAAACATGAACCCACAGTAACGACACCTCCTTACAGAGCCGTAGCTAGCTCTGCAGCCGAGGTAAGAAAAGATAATTGTGCGCCCCCCACATTACTGTGAATTTTATTGCTGTGCTGCTCTGATACGCTCTTACACACAGCACATTACTGCGAGTCTACTGCTGTGCAGCTCTGTGATATGCTTATACTGTACACACTGCACATTACTGCGAGTATACTGCTGTGCAGCTCTGTCATACACTTATACTGTACACACACATTACTGCTCTGTAGCTCTGTGATATGCTTATACACAATATATTGCCCCAGCTCACATGGATATGGATATATTGCCCCCAGCTCTAATTGATATATTGCCCCCCCAGCTCTCATGGATATATTGTCCCCCAGCTCTCATGGATATGGATATATTGCTCCCAGCTCTAATTGATATATTGCCCCCCCAGCTCTCATGGATATATTGTCCCCCAGCTCTCATGGATATATTGCCCCCCTAGCTCTCATGGATATATTGCCCCCCAGCTATCATGGATATATTGCCCCCCCAAGCTCTCATGGATATATTGCCCCCCCAAGCTCTCATGGATATATTGCCCCCCAGCTCTCATGGATATATTGCCCCCCAGCTCTCATGGATATATTGCCCCCCAGCTTTCATGGATATATTGCCCCCCCAGCTCTCATGGATATGTAGCGCTGTGCTAAAAATCTTGCTGTGGCAGTACCTATTTTTGGCCACAAGATGGAGACTATCGCAATCAGAGATACTGGACATTGGGACTACAATAACTGGCATGCTTTGCAAGAAGCCAGGAAGTGGGTGGAGACTGGACACTTACATCCTCTGCCTCGTGGAGAAAGTTCCAGAGCGCGCCAGGGGATGAGAGAAAGCAGACGCACTGAGGAGACCGCTGGAGGAGCTAGGCCAAAGCCCGAGGGAGACCTGTAATTTCTATTTGGGTCACTCAACCTGAGGAGAAGGAGACTTGCCAGTACCCAGACAACAGCTGCAGACCGGCGGAATCGAACGGAGAGCAGGCGGGGAGCTGGACAAGCTGCATGAAGGTAGACAACGGATCCGGCCGCTAGTATCCCCAGTCAAAATCGGGTGGAGAGACGTCCTGGGTCAGCGGAGCCTAAAGCAGTCATCAGATGGGTGAGAGGCCTCCAAGGCTGTTTGTATGATTAAAGGACGCTCTGCTGTTTTTCTCTTTTAAGTTTACAGGGCCCCAACTGACTAGTCGAAGACTTTCCTTTAATAAATTCACTGGCCAGTTGAACAGTACCCGGGTACCACACACACACAGATACGCTTCTTACATTCTGGAACTTAACTTGTACAGGACTCATTTCCTTTTACGAATCGGAACGGGGGTTAAAAGACAAAGATACGTTCCGAATACATTTTTCTCTTTTTCCGCTGCGCGTTTGCCGTAATACGAAAGGGATTGTATGTTTGGGGTTTTCGCTACGGGTCCCTTTTTCTGAACTATCGGGAAATTGCATTGCTTTTATGTTCGGTTGCGAATATTTTATTTTCCGAAATACGAAGCCTCGTGTTTCGTTTCTTTTCCGCTACGCGTTTTACCGGGATACGAAAATACTGTAATAATACTTGTGAATACCGTGTCTCAACATCTGCTCAAATATTTTAGTAAACTATATAAATATAAAAACTTACAACTGTGTTGGAGTATATTTATTCCCTAGTGCGGGGAGACTGACCCGTGGTTCATTTTCAGCGGCTCCTTCGGGAGTGAGCGCTACAGATATATTGCCCCCCAGCTTTCATGGATATATTGCCCCCAGCTCTAATTGATATATTGCCCCCAGCTCACATGGATATGGATATATTGCTCCCAGCTCTAATTGATATATTGCCCCCCTAGCTCTCATGGATATATTGCCCCCCCAGCTCTCATGGATATATTGTCCCCCAGCTCTCGTGGATATAATGCCCCCCAGCTTTCATTGATATATTGCCCCCCAGCTCTCATGGATATCTTGCCCCCCAGCTCTCATGGATATATTGCCCCCCCAAGCTCTTGTGGTAATATTGCCCCCCCCAGCTCTCATGGATATCTTGCCCCCCAGCTCTCATGGATATATTGCCCCCCAGCTCTCACCTCTGTCAGCTCGGCCGCTCTTCTCTCTGCGAGCGGTCGCATGCAGCTTGGCCGCTCGCCGGGAGCCACCTGACCAGGGCACGAGATCGCGGAGTTCACGTGAACTCCGTGATCTCGCGAGAACGCGGCTGCGCTGGTCCAGCGCAGGCGCATTCTCGCGAACAGGTTAGGTGGTTCCCTGCGAGCGGCCAAGCTCTCATGCGGCCGTTCGCAGGGAGAAGAACAGCCGGCGGCGGCGATATTCTCGCCCCTGGCCTGCGCCTCCCTCCAGCTCTGTACCCGAGGCGAGCGCCTCACTCGCCTCGCCCTCCCTACGGCCCTGCCTCCTTATGCTTACCAGGTGCTGAAACCTAATTTGTGCAGGTTTACTTAAGATCAGGGCTGCCATCAAAAACCGTGGGGCCCCTTACTAAACCACCGGTCAGGGCCCCCTTCTGTCCGCTGTCCATTTCAATAAGCTAATTAATAAGCTAATTAAACAATTAAACATATGGGGCTCTATTAAATTAATTGCGCAAAAGCGTACGAGCAGCGCAATTTTTTTCCTGCTCAGCGTTAAACATTAACGCGCGAAAAATAACAGTAATATTAAAATCCTAGTGCATTTTTCCATCTGTCAAAAAATAACGTGTGTAAAAAAGACATGCAAAAACGCGCGCGCATTAATTTGCAGAAATCGGTGTGCGTACCGTTTTTTCACGTTATTCAGCCAATCAGAATTAAGAACCACAATTGTCTCCTGTTAAGTTTTTGCTCCTGTCAAAATCAATCTGAGTATATATGCTGCAGCAATAATAAAAACACGCACAACTTCTCCATTTTATTGTTTGGGTATGTGTAGAATGTGTAACTATACGTTGCTTTATTTTTTTTTTCGTGCTGGTGTATTTGGGTTCGGCCAGAACATTCAGATTTGCAGTTACCACCAGCTTTTAAAAGACGTTAAAATTATGCGCGCAAACGCTGTGCGTTAAAATTTGTGCATCGATTGTAATACCATCCGCATACCGGCGCACAAACACATTTGCGCTCACAATGTTAAGTATAGGACGCGCAACGTACATTACGCACGCAAAGGGTTTGCGCAAGTTCACCCGCGGTAGACGTTAACGCGCATTTTTTGCACTGACATTGTAATACGACGTTCTGTGCACAGGGTTTTTCCCCTCGCGTTAATGCATTTTTGCGCACGCGTTAACGTTTGCGCAAAGTAGTTAATAGAGCCCATAATATTTTGCTTTTTTCTGCAAACCTTTTATTTACTAGGAATGGGATAAATCCCTGGGGGTCCAGCAAGGGGATAAAAGGTGTTCCTTGGTGCAGATCAAATTAAACATTCCC
>RXON01004345.1:0-29168 GCA_009667805.1 Leptobrachium leishanense | reverse complement strand
CCCCAGTGGTGAAGGAAGTGGTGGCCTCTCTCCCACAATCCCCTGTAATAGTGAGGGAAGCACATGACTTAGCCTATAGGAATTCTGGGAAGGCTGAATACCAGGGTGCTGTAAAAATAAACGGCCACTAGATGGCGGCTCTAAACACATTACATTTTACATTTCTGCTCTGAAGGCAGCACAATATGTGAATTTATATATTCGTGCTTATATACACATATTCTAGATATGTGTTTTTAGAAACCTCAAAAAATATATATATTTTACACATGGACTTCTTAATGAAGCAGACAACTATAAATTTGTCCTTGACATGTCTAGCACTTACAACTACAACATATATCAAATAGACTATAGCGTCTTCATGTCTAACACGATATTATTAATTTAAAATACACACACAAATCCTTTATTCCTCTAATGATTATAAACTCTGCATGAACTCCAGTCTTCCTAAAGTAGGGGAAAGGTAATTGAAAAAAATATATATATGAGGGGGCATGGCCGACGATCTAACATGGCGGACGCGTGTTAGAATCTCTCCGTCCACACGCAGCGATTTAAAGCGGAAATCCTACACCTGTCTTTCCTTTGCTCACCCTGCTGCACGGCTTCTGTGAGGGGAACACTATGGCGGCTGCCAAACAAAAAAAGTCCGCGGAACGAGGTGATTTTTTTCACTCCTAAGCAGAGTAAGCGCAAGGAAGGAGCAGACAGGCAAGATGGCGTTGGCTCTCTTTCCTCAGCCTCCGGAAGCCAGCGCCGAGGTGTAGACGCGGACCTGGAGGTTTTCTCTGCACGTATGGAAGGGATGCTTCAAGATCTCACCACCACATTAACGTCTAGACTACAAGTGATTTCAGCGGACATACGTAAGGACACCCGGGATATTGGGGAGAGAACCTCCAGATTAGAAAACAAGATGTCAGAAGCTTCGGAAGCACATAATCACATGGTGACGAAGCTCGAGGATATGGAGGAACAGATGGAGCGATAAGCATCTAAACTGGCGGACCTAGAAGATCGTTCTCGACGACATAATTATAAGATCAGAGGGGTCCCGGAATCAGTTAACCCCCGAAACCTGAACACGTATGTCCATGACTTTTTCTCACACTTGTTACCTGAGGCTACGCCGGACTCGTTACTCATGGACCGTATCCACAGACTCCCTAAACCGCCCTCCGCGCCTCCAAAGACACCACGGGATGTGCTTTTAAGGCTCCACTATTTCAAGCCACGCGAAGACATATTGCGAGCCCTGCGGAAATCGGACGCGTTGGGCCCGCAGTATGACCACTTGGCCGTCTATCCAGACCTTTCGCAGGCTACCTTACAACATAGACGCAGTTTTCATCCCATCACTGAAGCTCTTCGCTCGTCTGTGGTGCTGTACCGATGGGGATATCCCACCAAATTACTGATTACCAAAGACGGTACAATGACGGTGCTGACATCCCCAGACGGGGGACGCCAACTGTTGGAGCAATGGGGAATTAAGTTACCCGATGCTGAAACCTGCGGGAGAAACTCCTTTAGATGCCTTGATCCAGACTGGAAATCGCGCTGAACGGACGGACTGGCACTTTTCATATCTTCCACATTGTTTTCCGACAAGATTCGTCTCTGAACGCAACATTCCAGCTGCAAAGTGAACAATCTTACGTTGTGAGACGCCTGCTTCTGAGTTCCAAAGAGATGCAGGGTGGTGAGATCTGCTTTGACGCGATAATCTGTTAAACGCTGCGATGTGGGGGGCCCAGTTACCCCCGTCTCCCTCCTCTAAGGATGAGCTTGGGAATTCCCGGCTGGGAACTCCCATTGGAGACTAATAGTTATTATTTTGTATATTGTTGTGCCGCACCGCGGCGTTGTTTATATGGTTTTACCTTCCTTCATGTATTATTATTATTATTATTCTTTATTTATAAAGCGCCAGCATATTCCGCAGCGCTGTACAATAAGCACAGTATAGACAGGGTTACAATACATTGAACAACATTTGACAAACAGTACAGGAGGAGATGAGGGCCCTATTCCCGTAGGAACTCACAATCTGGGAGGGTTGGGTTGGAAACAGGAGGAGAGGACTGTAAGGTGAGAGTGATTGATGGTTGCGTCAGTGAGTTGGGTGGTAGGCCTCCCTAAATAGGAATGTTTTCAGGGAGCGTTTGAAGGAAGAGAAGTTAGGGGAAAGTCTGACAGCACGAGGGAGAGCGTTCCAGAGAGTGGGGGCTGCGCGTGAGAAATCCTGCAGTCTATCATGGGAAGAGGTGATGCGGGGAGAAGCTAGGCGCAGGTCACTGTTTGACCTTAGGGAGCGGGCTGGGTGTATTTGGTGATTAGTGAGGACAGGTAGTGGGGAGCTGAGTTAGTGAGGCTTTTGTAGGTAAGGATAAGGATTTTGAACTTAATTCTGCAGTGGATGGGGAGCCAGTGAAGGGACTCGCAGAGGGGAGCGGCAGAGACAGAGCGGCGGGTGAGGTGAATTAGCCTGGCGGAGGCGTTCAGGATGGATTGTAGGGGGGAGAGGTGGGACAGAGGGAGGCCAGATAAGAGATTATTGCAATAGTCGAGTCGGGAGATTACCAGGGCGTGTATGAGTTGTTTTGTGGCGACAGCGGTAAGTATGGTTAAGTTTTTCCCCCCTCTGCCAGGATATTACTTTCATTACTCCACGTCTGGCTCAGTCCCCGATGCAGCCCAAGCACTAAATGACAAGAGACCACTTCTGGCCATCATAGTTTTCCCTCTACTTCCCATATGAAAATACTGACTTACAATGTAAAAGGCCTCAACTTCCCGGTAAAGAGACACTCCCTTTATAGAGATCTCCGAACCCACAACGCAGATGTGATTTGTCTCCAAGAGACGCACTTTAGACGCTTAGATCACCCCAACTTAAAGACCCCTCAATATCTTACGCAATTCCACTCCACGTTTAGATCCAAATCACGAGGTGTGACACTCCTCATACACAACAGATTACAGTTCGAGACACACCGTCTCCTTAAGGATCCAGGAGGAAGATATATAATCCTAGTTTGCATGATCAATTCAAGAATATACACACTGGTGTCTGCTTATGCCCCCAACGCCTCTCAAACGCAATTTCTTACAAGATTGCTTAATAAAGTACTGGAAGTTTTAACTGGTACACTGATAATGTGCGGAGATTTCAACCTGAGTATTGACCCACTCGTGGACCGTTCTGTGGGGGGTAGCCATCCTCATGATATAGCCTCCATCAGGAGACTTCGGGAGTTAATGACTCAATTTGATCTGTATGACACATGGAGATTGATACACCCTACTGCGAGAGACTACAGCTTTCGCTCTAGGGTTCATAACAGCTACACTAGAATAGATTATTTCTTTGCTCCCGGTAACGTTCTACCCTACATTATTGACTGCCGCATACTACCCATCACATGGTCTGATCACGCACCGGTATTATTAACTTTGGGGGATACATACCAAGGATACACCCGACCTCCCTGGCGTTTTAGAGAAGAGCAGGCAGCGCAGGACTTACGGGAAGCTTTGACCCTTTATTTTACGGAGAACGCAACTCCTGAGATGAGTCCTCTCACACTTTGGCAGGCACACAAGGCTGTACTCCGAGACGTCTGTATGCGGTGGTCAGCTAGACTCAAACGTGATTATCAGACACGACGGTTGGACATACTAACAAAGCTACATAATTTGGACACTCGGAATAAGATTGCTCCATCTCCCAAATTATCGGAACAAATAGATGCACAGTTAAATTTACTGACTGACCTAGAGACTGATAGCTACATCAGGAAATTAGACAGAATGAACGCTACTTTCTACGCTCTTAAAAATAAACCCGGTCAATTGCTAGCCCGGCGATTGAAGCCGGCGAGTGCGCCACGCCACATTACAGCTCTTGCATCAGCTCGCGGTAAAATACATAACCCCAAAGACATCGCAAACGAATTTGCTAATTATTACGAGGCCCTGTATAATCTAGATGTGAGCGACAATGTAACGCACCCGACCGTAGACACCGTCTCAAAATATTTGGGTCGTATGCACCTCCCGACACTGACACAAATACAATCTGAACACATGTCCTCTCCCATAACTGCCGATGAACTCTCAAAAGTCTTAAAGTCTTTACCTAAATGAAAAGCCCCGGGCCCAGATGGCTTCCCAGGTCTCTATTACACTACGTATGCACCTCAATTAACACCTCATCTACTGGCAGCATATGACAGAGCGAGAACAGAAGGAGCCTTCCCGGCAGACATGTTAAGAGCCCACATAGTTACACTCCCTAAACCTGGGAAAACTCCAGACCGATGCGCAAATCTCCGCCCTATTTCCTTACTAAATGTGGACATAGACTCCAACTAATTCTACCAACTCTCATTGCCCAAGACCAGGAGGGGTTTATCCGCAGGAGACAGGGCCCTGACAGCACTAAGAAACTACTTAATTTGCTGCACAGGATGAAAATATCGGACCAACCCAGCCTGATCCTGTCGTTGGACGCAGAAAAGGCCTTCGACAGGGTCAGCTGGCTCTTTCTGCGAGGGGTATTACGGAAATATGGGATTCCGGGGCCGTTTCTAGAAGTGATTCAGGCACTATATGACTCCCCCTCCGCTAGAGTGCTCATTTCGGGCTTTCTCTCAGACGAGTTCGTCATTACCAATGGCACGCGTCAGGGTTGTCCCCTCTCCCCAATACTGTATGATTTGGTCTTAGAACCTCTGGCGCAAGCTATACGTCAAAACGACTGCATACGAGGGATCGAGGTGGGACCTACATCATATAAACTGAACTTGTACGCGGACGACATACTACTTACATTGACTGACCAAGATAGGACGATCCCCGCACTTCAAAGCGAGCTACAAATGTATAGTGAGGTCTCGTACCACGCAGTGAATACCCTAAAGACCCAAGCACTTCCCATCAACATGACAGACACACATTTGAACTCTCTTAAAAAATGTTATGACTTTGACTGGAAGACCTCATATATCACGTACCTAGGTCTCAAAATAGCATTTGATAGCAACATCACATTTATACACAATTATGAGAGAACATTCAGGGAGGCACACTCTATTTTACACCAATGGCGTTCTCGGGAGGTCTCGTGGCTGGGGAGGATGGCGGCGGTGAAGATGGTGGTGTTGCCAAAACTATTGTATGTCTTTCGCTCCTTACCACTTCCAGTACCCCGCTCTTACTTGGACAAATTACAATCTCTTCTGATGGGCGAATAAAATAAATGAACTACGTATGGGCGAATAAACGCCCGAGAGTACCCCGAAAATTGCTCTATCTCAGACATAGGGACGGCGGACTTAACATTACATGTGTCCACAATTATTACTGGGCGACTCTGCTAGCTTCGTCCATGGACCTATTTCACATTCAGCCAATGCCTCAATGGCTTACTATTGAGTCCGCAAGTCTTTCGGGTCATACACTTTCCAATTTGATGTGGTTCCCCCAAAAAAAGCGCCCACCCACACCTCACATATTTCCGTCCACGGAACTACACTTTAAAGCATGGGACCGATGTCTCCCGTTATTCACGGCACATTCCCAACTATCCATGGTGACCCCGATAACAGCTCCTACTTATCTGATACCACATATTCGAGCAGGTCCTTGGATACAACATGGAGTGACCCATCTACATCACCTCTTCACGCCTGCCGCTGTCCTGCCCTTCCCTGATTTACAAAAGAAATTTAATAAACCCTCTTCTCTATTCCTATCACATATGCAGATAACGTCCTATCTGAAGTCTCAAAATGTGCTATCTGGGCTGCGAGCCACCATCCCCCTGCTTTCGGCTACCGAGCTGTTCTGTTTAGATCCCCATTCCACTATCAAACCTATTACGCATTTTTATAACATACTAAACACCCCATTAACAGCGGTACACTGGGCATTCCAGGATGCCTGGGAGGGCGAGCTATCCAAGGCCTTTACTCCCACGCAGTGGGCACAGGCCCATATGTATGCGGTTGGCGCCACTAGATGCGCCACCTTAGTAGAAACGGAAGCTGATGTATGGCTGGTATCTAACACCAAGCAAGCTCCACAGATTCGCCCCTCAGGTCTCCAACGAATGTTGGAGGTGCTCTTCTGGGGTGGGAACGATGGGACACATATGGTGTCACTGCCCCATGGTGGCACCTGTCTGGAAGGACGTATCGTCCTTACTTACAGAGGTGCTCGGCCAAAGTATTCCGTGTTCACCTGAGGTTCTACTGCTGGGCATGATTCATCTACCTCGCCCGCATCTTAAAATGATGTTCATTATAGTTTCCACGACCCTGTTACTTCTCGCTCGCCAATGGAAATCTGTCGTGGTACCGACATTACGCCAACTTACACAATTGCTTAACAAATACTGTGGCTTTGATATTAAAGTAAACAACATGAGTGGGTTGACACCCCCCAAGAAGGACCCTTGGGCAATATGGGATATACATAAGATATACAAGGCGTGCGGGTTGTGATGAATTCTAAGGACGTAATGGTATTTAGCCTTGCATCGTTGGACTTCTCCCCATTGACAAGAGTTACCTCAGCTTGACATCCTGGTATTCCCCTACCTTCCCCTTGGTTTTCTGTGGTTTTTTTTGTTTTTTTTTCTTCCTATTCTTTGTATTGGCAACTATGCGACAATCAGCTCTCAGTGCCGCCAAGATGAGCACATTTACAGTAGATAGACACGGATTTATGCTGTCGCATTTGAACATCGCAATGCTGTATATTTACCCCTGTTGTGTTGTGTATTTCCCCCACTTTTTCTTTCTGTACCCCATGATTCTGTCATTATTTGAAAAATAAAAACTTTTATGTGAAAAAAAAAAAAATATATATATATATATATATATATATATATTAGAAGAAAAAGTATAGATTAGAACGAATATACACAAAATGGCTACAGGAACATCCATTTTGTTTCCCTATGAAAATACCAGACATAAACCCCCCTGGTTTCATTGGATTTCTAGTAATTAGCCAAAAATCAAGATGAAAGCACGATAAAAAATTTCCACACTTAATTAAGGAACTGCGATCTCTAGGGTTCCGCCTTTGCAATATGTCTTTCTTCTTTCATCCATTTAATCAATGAAGATGCAGTGTTTTTAAACTTCAATTTGCGCACTTTTCTGGTTAACACGATCAACCAGACAATTAAAAACATAATTGCAATACACATAACAATTTCTGAAATGCTAGGCCCTTTATAAGCAGATAGCAATTTTATTTATTTATTTATTTATAAAGGATTTTACCAGGAAGGATACATTGAGATTTCTCTCGTTTTCAAGTATGTCCTGGGTTCGAGAACATTGAGTGGTTACAGAAATACAAAATAGTAAAATGCAAGATATTAACACAAGACCAAATATACAGATTAACAGAAAAATAAATATGTAGGAAATAAAGTCATTATGTTACATGTTTACAGGTGCATTTCGTATTGAGGTATGTTAATAGGGAAGTCTTAAGGGACTTTAGACTGGGGGAAGATTTGATGGTGTCTGGGAGGTTATTCCATATTTGCGGTGCTCTGTAGGAAAATGAGGATCTTTTTGTATTGCGGTATTGCAAGTAAGGTGCTGGTCCTGGATCTGAGGTTATAGGATGAGGGAACTGCCGGGGGAAGCAGCATATTCAGGTAGGGTGGTAGCTTCCCAGAAAAGCTCTTAAACACCAGGTTGGAAAGGTGAAGGGTGCGTCTAGAGTCCAGTGATAGCCAGTTTAGTTCTTTTAACATGTCACGTGTGTCATGTAGTTACATTGTAGCACAAAGCGACAGAGTGAGTTATACAATGTAGTAAGTTTCTGGAGGTGTGTTTGCGGGGCGGCTGCAGACACTACATCTCCGTATTCCATGGCTGGCATAAGCATTTGTTTTACAATCTGCTTTCTTACCGTGGGGCTCAGGCAGGATTTGTTTCTGTACAGGGCACCTAATTTGGGGTAGAGTTTAGATGAGAGTTTTTCGATGTGGGGGCCAAAAGATAGATTTGGGTCTAACCACATACCTAGATATTTGAGAGAAGTGACGGTGGTCAGCGTGCCATTTGATTTTGTCCCTACACATAGATGGGGTGTTTGCAATTTGTGTAGTTTAGGTGCGGTTCCAAAGAGCATTGTAACAGTTTTGTCAGTATTTAGGAAAAGTTTGTAATCTGCGATCCACTTTTCTACCCCTGTGAATTGTTCTTGCAGCACTGCCTCCAGCTGTGGGAGATTTGGTTTGCTGGTATAGATTACAGTGTAGTCTGCATACATATGTACAGTTGAAGCTTTGCAGACATTGGGCAGATCGTTTATGAATATTGTGAATAGCAGGGGGCCAAGTATCGAGCCTTGGGGTACACCGCACGTGACTGGAAGGGGAGGGGAAGTGCTGTCAGAAATGGACACAAATTGAGACCTATCAGACACATATGATTGGAACCAGGTTAATGTACTATCACCAATACCAGAGTTTTTAAGTTTTTGTAATAGGATGCCATGGTCTACTGTGTCAAAAGCCTTGGCAAAATCAAGGAAGATGACTCCAGTTAAGTTTCCTTGTTCCATGCCCGCTTGGATATCATTACAAACTTTTAAAAGGGCAGTTGTAGTTGAATGATTTGGACGAAAGCCTGATTGATCTGGGGTTAAATAGTTCTGATACTGATAATAATCACGTAATTGAGTGTAGACACATTTTTCCAGAATTTTTGACATTACAGGGAGCAGTGATATTGGGCAGTAGTTGGATACCAAAGTATTGTCTCCACTTTTATGGATAGGTACCACTCTCGCAGTCTTCCAGAGTTTGGGTATGTATCCAGTCGCCAGTGATTCATTGATTAGGGTTGCGACAGGTTTTGCAATTGCTGGTGCACTGATTTTCAGCAGCATTGCTGGGATTTGATCAGGTCTAGACTGTTTGATTTTTTGGTTACGGAGAAGTTTAGTGATGGCACTGACAGGCACTGGTCTAAAACTGAATTTCTCTGGGTTACGGGGTCCTTGCACTGTTGGTGGGGCCTGACCTGCGTGGGGCCTTTCTGATTGCGTGTCATTTCCTAGCTTAGCAATCAGGGTGGTGGCGCATCCAACAAAATAATTATTAAAAGCATTTGCTACATCTAGGGGTGTTGTACAGTTTGGTTGTTTACTTTTAAAGCAGCCAGATGGGAGTGGACGGGGGGGGGTGCTTATATGTTACTTATGATTTTCCAAAAATTTCTGTGGTTGGATATGTTATTGTTTAAATTTTCATTGAAGTATTGGGCTTTAGCCATTTTTGTTTGTTTTGTGCATTCATTCCTGCATTTTCGGTATTCACAGTGATCGTTCATGGATCCAGTACTCTTGAAATTTGACCACAGGGAGTCTCTAAACTGGTACATATGCGTGAGGTCAGCTGTAACCCAGGGGAGATGGGCCCCTTTTACTCGCACTTTGCGCAGTGGGGTATGGGTGTTCCAGACTTTCAGGAGCTCGGCTTGAAAGTATTCAATTGCACAGTCCAGGTGTGGGGGTTTAGGTTTAGTCTGTACCATGGGAGCTGTTTGAGATCATTTAGGAAGGATTCAAGATTAAATTTCTTGAAAGACCTGGTGATTATTACCTTTGGTGGACATTTTGTGGCCCTTATTTTGCGCACACAGTTCACTAGGCAGTGATCACTGAAACTGTTAGCGAGAACGCCTGCCTCCTGTATTCGATCAGGACATGAGGAGAGAATCCAGTTCAGCAAGGTGAGGTTAGGGCTTTTCATATTAATGCTAGTGGGGGAGGAGATTAATTGTGTTAGCTGCAAAGCCTTAAACAGTGAGCAGTGTTTATTGTTTTTAGGATTCAGCCAATCAACATTAAAGTCACCGAGGACCAGAAGTTCGCTTTCTGGGTTTTGAGCGACTAATTTACTAAGAATTTGGGTTATGTCAGAAAGGGATTGCACTGGGGAACTTGGTGGGCGGTAGAATCCAGCAACAATAATTGTTTTAGTGAACGGATCTCAATAATACCAGAAAGGAAATCAAATGTGGCCGGGGAGCTAGGATTCTGCAATGGGGTGAAGTTTATGGAGTTGATGATCAAACTGTGAATACATAGGAGTATAAATCGTCAAAATGTCTTTCTTTATTAGTAGTTCGATCGTATGATCAGGCTTGTTGTCGAGCAGAAATTTCAAATCCGGATTCATAGATATCTCACGTCCTTGGAATGCGTCAACAATTTGTATCTCATTATTCCAGACTTAATTTCCAACCGGATAGAGAGTAATTTCTCCGATAACAACTCTTGATTCTTTAGGAACTTTTACGAGGATCACTGGAGTATGTATTAACACCTTCTTGTTTTGTACCAGATCCTTACGGTAAATATTTGCTTCTTTTTCTGTGGTACTCAAAAATAGGGATCAGCTGTTTGGTTCGATGTGTTCGGAAGTTCGATTCGAACATCGCCAGGTCGTATGTTCGCAAACTTCGAACATTTCCACGCATTTCCACAATGCACTACAATGGACCACAATGCAATTTTCCACTGGTCTGAAGCTTGAAATTGGCTACAGCCTGCACCTGACCACAGTTTAGGTGCAAGACAGGTGCAAGACTATGCCAATCACGGCTCAAAGTCCTGATTGGGCAAATTTTGCCCAATCATGGGCTCACAGAGCTAAGTCCCGCAGCACACTATATAAGGCTTCACACAGCCTTCAGCACGTGTTTTTTGAGAGGAGATTGTTGTGTTAGTGTGTGTTCTCACTGCCAGTCTGCCAGCAGCTATTGGGGGGTCTCATTTCTACAAAATATCTGGGAATTGTTCAAATCTTTGTGTTCTCACTGCCACCAGCAATTGTGGGGGTCTCATTTCTACAAAATATCTGGGAATTGTTCTAATCTTTGTGTTCTCACTGCCACCAACTATTTTGGGGGTCTCATTTCTACAAAATATCTGAGAATTGTTGCAATCTTTGTGTTCTCACTGCCACCAGCAATTGTGGGGGTCTCATTTCTACAAAATATCTGTGAATTGTTCTAATCTTTGTGTTCTCACTGCCACCAACTAAGGGATAATATTCAGGAATTTATTGGGAGGTATAATGTTATTGGTAAAAATCAGCATGGTTTCATGAAACACAGATCATGTCAGACTAACCTAATTACGTTCTATGAGGAAGTAAGTAGAAGTATAGATCAGGGGGTCGCAGTGGATGTGATTTACTTCGATTTTGCCAAAGCTTTCGACACAGTTCCACACAAAAGGTTCCTATTTAAATTAAGAAAAATTGGTCTAGAAAACTGGCTAAAAGATAGGGTACAGAGAGTGGTCATAAATGGTACATTTTCAAGATGGACACCAGTGGTAAGCGGTGTCCCTCAGGGGTCTGTTATAGGACCAATACTATTCAATTTATTTATAAATGACCTTGAGATAGGCATTGAAAGTCATGTATCAGTGTTTGCAGATGACACAAAACTAGGAAAAGTAATACAATGTGAGCAGGATGTTACTTCGCTGCAGAGGGATTTAGATAGATTGGGGGACTGGGCACTTAAATGGCAGATGAAATTTAATGTAGATAAATGCAAAGTTATGCACTTTGGAGTGAAGAACACACAAGTAATTTATACCCTAAATGGTACGGAGTTAGGGAAATCCAAGCAGGAGAAGGATTTGGGAATAATCATAGACTTCAAACTAAGTAACAATGTGCAATGTCAAACAGCAGCTGCCAAGGCAAGCAAAGTATTGGCATGCATTAAAAGGGGAGTTCACTCACGGGATGAAAACATAATTTTGCCTCTGTATAAATCAATGGTCAGGCCGCACCTTGAATATGCCGTGCAATTTTGGGCACCTGTCTTAAAAAAAGATATTATAGCGTTAGAAAAAGTGCAGAGACGGGCAACTAAATTAATAAGGGGAATGGAAGGGTTAAGTTATGAGGCAAGACTAACAAGCTTAAACCTGTTTAGTTTAGAGATACGGCGCCTTAGAGGGGATCTGATAACCTTATATAAATATATACGGGGCCATTATCAACCATTGTCTGATAACCTATTCATAAACAGGACTATACATAGGACAAGGGGTCATCCATTTAGACTGGAAGAAAGAAAATTTAGCTTAAAGCATAGGAAGGGTTATTTTACGGTGAGAACAATAAAGCTGTGGAATTCTCTGCCTGTTGAGGTGGTTGGGTCTGAGTCTGTACAGACTTTTAAAAAACGACTGGATGACTTCCTGCAGACACAGAATATTAAGGGTTATAATATTTAATATGTGGGTAAAAGCTTCTTGATCCAAGGAGAAATCTGACTGCCATTCTGGGGTCAAGAAGGAATTTTTTCCCAGTATGTTGCATATTGGCAAGCATTTCAGACTGGGTTTTTTGCCTTCTTTTGGATCAACAGCAGTAGGTTATGTGGGAGAGGCTGAACCCGATGGACGCATGTCTTTTTTCAGCCTATATAACTATGTAACTATGTAACTATGTAACTATTTTGGGGGTCTACATTTGTATTTTCTACAAAATATCTGGGAATTGTTGTAATCTTTGTGTTCTCACTGCCACCGACTATTTTGGGGTCAGTCATTTATAAAAAATATCTGGGAATTGTTGTAATCGGTGTGTTCTCACTGCCACCCATCAGGGGGTCTCACTGATTTATAGGAGGTTTCTGGGAATTGTAATCTGTGTCTTCTCACTGCCAGTTATCAGGGGTCCCACATACTTCTAGCAGATTTCTGTGAATTGTAATCTGTGTCTTGTCACTGTTGCCAGCTATCAGGGGGTCCTATCAGGGGTCTCACTGATTTATAGGTGGTTTCTGGGAATTGTAATCTGTGTCATGTCACTGGCTGCCAGCTATCAGGGTGTCTCACTGAGTTATACCAGAGCTCTGGAAATCTTTAATGTTTACACCAGAGTTGAATCAGAGTTTTGCAGCATATCTCCAATTTTTATAACAGAGTTGAATCAGAGTTCTGTATATCTTTAATCTATATATCACTCAAAAAGACCAAAAAGGACAGGCAGACGCTCCCAGACAGAGATAATAGGGCAAACAGCCTCTGTGTCGGGAGGCCGTACCTCTGGTCGTCGTGGACGTGGTGCATCCTCTGCAGGGGCACGCTTGTCCTTTCTAACTGGTGCTGGCCGTCTTAAGCAGCAGCAACATACAGAGGATTTGGTGGATTGGCTAACCAGGCCATCCTCATCCTCCGAGTCCTCTGCCAGACAGACTTTAGTGCTTTACAGTCCACCTCAGCTGCCAAAGCATCTAATGCAGCCTCTTAGTCCACAGCTACTCCTGCCGTAGCCTCACTATCACACACGAAGTAGTCAGCTGAATTGTTTGACTACAATGACAGTGACATGCTGCTTAAGGAGGCACAACTGATAGGAGCCGCCTAAAATCGGCAAAATGGAGGAGCGCAATTGTGCCTCAGGGGTACCGGAGGTGCTGGATGTGGTCGTCTGCCGTTTTCGCTGGGCCATGGTTTAATTCGTGCCCCCTAATTGCAGAATCTCGCACTCGGGCCTAGGAGCTCAGCTAAAACACAGCCAGCACGTGCGGAGTGCCGGCCACGCCTCTCTTTTTCCATGTTTTTGTTTTCAATCCCAAATGGGAAGTGCTTGGTGCGTGTATAAATAAAACCCACCATTTTTCTGTCTCTCCTTAGCTGAAAAGCAGCAGGAGGGCATGCAGTTGCTCAGAGGAGCAGCTCTTGGTACATTGGTTAGGACTCACTCTACCAAGAGGTGCCTCGATGGGACGAGTGAACTTACACTTCAATGGCCATTTAACCCCTTCCCGACCGCTGACGTACTATGGGTCTCCCTTAGACATGCAGACGTACACAGTACGTCAGCAGACCCCTAACCTCCCTCCCGCCGATACTCACCTCCCTCGCTGGTTCCCTCAGTGTAAATGGCAAGCTGGAACCTTGCCTCGCCAGTTCCTGGTGGCCGACAGATCCAATGACGTCATCACGCTGCGTGATGACGTCATCGGCAGGCGCCGGTAGGGAAAATTCAAGAAGGGGAGGGTGGCTCCTTTGGAGCCCTCTATCTCCCCAACTATGTAACCTCCAGTGATGCTTTTTGCACTGCTGAAAAGGGGAGAGTTTCCCCTATTCAGAGGTGTATAGCATTAACATTTTCGCTGCCGTATCGCGATTCGGTGCTAATCGGCGCCAAAACACGATTTGAACCTGGAGGGGGCTGACATCTTGGATGTCAGCCAAGCCTCCAGGTCCCCCCACCAACTGACAACCTCAATATATGTGTGAGGATGTCAGTGGGCCAGTTAACCCCCTAGTTGCCATGTGGGGATAGGGGGATCATTTGGATCCCCTTATCTCCCGATCCGTGGCAGCTATAGGGTCACATTTGACAACATTGGAAAAACTTGATCATGGCCTTTCCAACAATATGACCAGGTTTGGTGTAAAAATAAAATTTAAAAAAATAACTAAAATAATAATAATAATAATAATAAAAAAATAAAAAAATGTGTTTTTTTTAAAAAACAAAATTTGTCTGGGGGTGGGTTTAGTTAAATAGGACCTAGGCTAGGCTGTAATCTAAAAATAATGAGCATAAAATGGTCAGAATGAGCTCAGCGCAAAAATTGGGTATTTCTACGCTCGGGAGAAAATTTTGAAACTATTTAGCCAGCGTCTCTTCTGGTAATTGTAGATTTTGGGGATTAAATTATGAAAAAGTGTGTTTTTACCATTTCTTTCATCATATTTCATATTTTTTTATAGTAAACTAGGTGGAAAGCCTGCCCAGAGGGCAGTCTATTGTTAATACTGCCCCAGCTCATGGATACTGCCCCAGCACGTGGATATACTGCCCCAGCTCGTGGAGATACTGCCCCAGCTCGAGGATATACTGCCCCAGCTCGTGAATATACGCCCCAGCTCGTGGATATACGCCCCAGCTCATGGATATACTGCCCCAGCTCGTGGATATACTGCCCCAGCTCGTGGATATAACGCCCCAGCTCGTGGATATACGCCCCAGCTTGTGGATATACGCCCCAGCTCGTGGATATACGCCCCAGCTCGTGGATATATGACCCAGCTCGTGGATATACTGCCCCAGCTCATGGATATACCGCCACAGCTCGTGGATATATGCCCCAGCTCGTGGATATACTGCCCCAGCTCGTGGATATACTGCCCCAGCTCGTGGATATACTGCCCCAGCTCATGGATATACTGCCCCAGCTCGTCGATATACTGCCCCAGCTCGTGGATATACGCCCCAGCTCGTGGATATACTGCCCCAGCTCGTGGATATACTGCCCCAGCTCGTGGATATATGTCCCAGCTCGTGGATATACTGCCCCCCAAGCTCTCATGGATATGGCCCAGCTCAGACCCCAGACCAGACATGGGGCTCTATCGGCATTCGGACAGCTGCCCCTGGAGCTCCGGCAGACTTACCTGCCTGAGCGGCGAAGAGAAAGTTTCCCCGCTTCCGCTTGTTGAAGGACCCAAGCCGCGGTAACGTGGGACTCCCACATGACCGCGGCTTGGGTCCTTCAAAGAGCGGAAGCGAGGAAACTTTCCCTTCGCCGCTCAGGCAGGTAAGTATGCCGGGTTGGATGCGCGCGACAGCCGGGTAGAGGCTGCGAGCGCATCCGGCTCTACAGGATGCGCGCGCAGCCTCTACCCGGCTGCTGTGTGTGCATCTTGTAACCGCCGCGGCGAGTGCACAGCTGGCTCTTGCCGCGGCGGTTGCATGCGCGCGCAGCCAACCGCCGCTGGTTGCACGCGCATGCGCAGAGGAGGCTTGGTGACGGACACGCCAAGCCTTACTCTTTTATAGTATAGGATTATAAAATATGATGGAAATAATGGTATTTTTAGAAAGTCCATTTAATGGCGGGAAAAACTGTTTATAATAAGTGTGGGTTGCATAAACGAGTAAGAGGAAAATTTGACCTAAACATGAACAGCACAAAAACGTAGAAACAGCAGAGGGCACTAAAGGACGGATTTGTGTAAAACCGCCCGGTCACTAAGGGGTTAAGCAAACAAAAACCTCTGACAGTGTTTTGTTGCACATGGAAATATATAGAAACGAGCACAGATGACATCCTTTTTATTTCTTGTTACGTTTTATACATGTTACTCATGGTCATATAAATGTTCCGAGTTGGCAACAGAGAGGGTTTTCATACAGGCTGGTTTGGTAACACACAAGGTTCTCATGCACTCCGAGTTGGCAACAGGACAGATCAAGGGATTAACTGAGTCGGCGTTATGCAGGATTGATATACACTCTGAGTCAGCGTGGGGTAAGATCAGCATGCACTCTGAGTCTGCTCTGGGCATAATATACTGTGAATTTAAGCAAGCATGGGATAGGCATAAGGCTATCCTAAACAAAAGATAAATCCAGGTAAAGTATCCATGTAATTGGGCAGACTAGATGGGCCGAAAGGTTCTTATCTGCCGACATTTTTCTATGTTTCTATGTTATGGCCTCTATGGCGCTTACCCCAGATCAGCGTTGTGTGCACCTTTAGAATAGGGATGAGCTGTTCGGTTCGATCAGTTCGGAGTTCGATTCTAACTTTGGTCGTTCGAAAGTTCACGAACTTCGAACTTTTTGGGTGTGTTCGGTTCGAGTTCGCAAAAAAAAAAGAAATTTTGAAAAAAGTATAAAAAATGCTTAAAAAAATACTAAAAAATCTAGAAATAAAGAGACTCTTTACTGCAGAATATTATAAGCAACAGTTTATTAGATATTGAATTAAAAACTAATGTGTACTTGCAAAGATTCTCACCTCTAAATGACCGGTGTTTCTCAAACGGTAAACACCAGGTGTTTTTTGTCTGGTCTAATCAATTTGATACATTGTATGTAGAATGAAGATGTGTGGTGTCTGCTTCTGTTCTGAGTGAGAAGTGTTAATTTCCCTCCTAAAACTTCTAATAAACTGCTCTGTGAAAAAAACCAAAATTTCCTCATTGCCCGCTTTTAACATCTAAAGCAATGTTATTTTTCACCTCGGGATTAAACATTCACAGGGTTATTCAAAGAGCGGTGAAAAGCAGGAGAATAACCGGAGAAGTGAAAATTCTAGGTCAAAATAGCCAAACCATAAAAATTCTCCCATTTATCTCACTTTCCAAATCAGCTATTTTGACCTAGAATTTTCCATTCTCCAGTCATTCTCCTGCTTTTCACCGCTCTCTGAATAACCCTGACAGGGTTATTCAGAGTAAGGTGAAACTCAGGAGAATGACTGGAGAAGAGAAAATTCTAGGTCAAAATAGCCAAACCAGAAAAATTCTCCCATTTATCTCACTTTCCAAATCGGCTATTTGGTCTAGATTGTTCTCTTCTCCTGCCAGTTCTCCTGGCTTTCACCTCTCTCTCAGGGTTGTTCAGAGAAAGGTGAAAACCAGGAGAATGGCAGGAAAAGAGAACAATCTGGACCAAATAGCCGATTTGGAAAGTGAGATAAATGGGAGAATTTTTCTGGTTTGGCTATTTTGACCTAGAACTTTCACTTCTCCAGTCATTCTCCTGAGTTTAACCTCTCTCTGAATAACCCTGATAGTCATAAAACACAATTGGCCACAATACTCAGCCACTAATTGGGTTAGTCGAGACTCATGGGAAATGTAGTTCAAAAACAACTGGATGGCCACGGTTGCTGCACCTCTGAATTATAAACATACAGGGTTATCCAAAGAGATCCGAATGGCTGGAGAAAGGTAACCGAACGCTGAAAATCAGCGTTCGGTTACCTTTCCTGGCCATTCGGCTATCCAGAGCGCAGGCAATTCACCAAATCCTGGTGTAAAATTCACCAAATCTGCAGTAAAAAGTCTCTTTATAGATTTTTTTTAGGATATTTTAAGCTTTTTCCTGTTTTTTTTTTTACTTATTTTTTCTGTAACAGCCCTTTTTATTATCATTCCCTGGACCTCATATGTAAATTTCAGACATTTTCGCTCAGTAGTTTCTTTGCAAACAGCGTTTCACTTTTCAAACATTCAAGCAAACTGTTTTGCTAATTTATTCACTCCATTCGTCTGCGGTGTCGGCTTTTTCCTGCAGCTTCGCTGTGTGTGATGGTCTCCTGCTCGGCTTTTTCTGACGGGTTAATCTAAATGTTTTTGCGGGTTTTCAGCGTGCATTCGCCGGGTTTTGCGGTTAGTTTTCGGCGGGTTTGCGGCGACCTTTCCCTGCAATTCGGGGACCCTGTGGTGCTTGCTGAATACACCACAGGGTCGCCGAACTGGGAATCGTCAAAACAAACCGAATTGAAGAGAACGAAAAGTCACCGAACGTGCGGTGACTTTTCAATTCTCTTTGAATTACCCTGATTGTAATGATATATTTAGGCTGAATGTGTGAGAGTGTGTGCGTGTGTATGTATGCATAAGGGTGCGTGTGTATATATATATATTTATATACCTGAGGAAGGGAGGAATCCTCTCGAAAGCTTGTACTTTAAATGTAACGTTAGTCCAATAAAAAAGGTATCACTACAGACTGCTATACTCGTGATTTTGGCATCTGGACTAACACGGCCGACCTAATCTACATTACCATGAATGATACTGCATTTGGCCGCATTGAGAAGCAACTGATCAAACATACCTGAGGAAGGGAGGAATCCTCTCGAAAGCTTGTACTTTAAATGTAACGTTAGTCCAAAAAAAAGGTATCACTACAGACTGCTATACTCGTGATTTTGGCATCTGGACTAACACGGCCGACCTAATCTACATTACCATGAATGATACTGCATTTGGCCGCATTGAGAAGCAACTGATCAAACATACCTGAGGAAGGGAGGAATCCTCTCGAAAGCTTGTACTTTAAATGTAACGTTAGTCCAATAAAAAAGGTATCACTACAGACTGCTATACTCGTGATTTTGGCATCTGGACTAACACGGCCGACCTAATCTACATTACCATGAATGATACTGCATTTGGCCGCATTGAGAAGCAACTGATCAAACATACCTGAGGAAGGGAGGAATCCTCTCGAAAGCTTGTACTTTAAATGTAACGTTAGTCCAATAAAAAAGGTATCACTACAGACTGCTATACTCGTGATTTATATATTTATATATATATATATATATATAACATTTTTTTTTTTCATGTGTTTGAGCTTTTGGGTGCACACCCTAATGCAATAGGCTGCGCACGCCTATGATGATGGCACATCTGACTGTCTGTGAGCATGATGTGAGCTGGCCTGGGCAATATATATATGCATGATGTGAGCTGGCCTGGGCAATATATACAGTATTCGACTCTGATATAAGAACCAGGCAGTCGCGTAACGCTGCTCACCCAATATGCCGCGTATGGATTCTTTGTTTACCCCACAGGAATTACAGTTGCGCTGCCTTAATGCTCGAGGCCTTAATATCCCAGAATAACGAACCCGTCTTCTGAATGAACTGAGATCCACGCGGACATCCGTCGCCTTCCTCCAGGAGACCCATTTTCGGGCGGGATCTGCCCCGACGTTAGGTAATTCCCATTTTCCAATGACCTTCTCTAGTAATTTTACGCTAAGCAAATCCCGCGGAGTGGCGGTTTTGATATCCAAAGAAGTACCTTTTGTCCTGGAAGCGACTTTGACAGACGAAGGCGGTAGATACATCTTTGTACGAGGAACTATCCTAGATACAAGATATACCTTCGCATCTGTCTATTTACCAAATCGTAAACAGCACACTAGCCTGGCAAAGATACTCCGACTGCTGGAGTCCTTTGAACAAGGCATCACCATCTTAGCGGGTGACTTTAATATAGTGATGGACCCGCGGGTGGATTCCTCCACTGGGACCACGGCAGCCCCTTCCCATGTATTGCGTTGTGTTCGACGCTCCTTGCAAGACCGGAGGTTGGTAGACGTATGGAGAGCTCTGCATTCCACAGAAAGAGATTACTCTTTTTACTCACCAGTACATACGACACATACACGTATTGATTACTTTTTCATGCACTATCATGATCTAAGCTTACCTACGTCCGCGGACATCGCCGCGACCACATTCTCAGACCATGCACCACTCACTCTCACACTTCAATCTCCCTTATCTCTTCCTCGAGAACGACAGTGGCGACTTAATATATGCTCTGCTAGAAGACCCTCTAATATTAGACGAATTACACTCCACTTTGGCTAACTTCTTCACAGACAACCGACAACCGGACATGCCTGTTCCGGTATTGTGGGAAGCACACAAAGCAGTAGTTAGAGGGTTCCTCATCAGCAAAGGCACAGCACGTAAAAAATCCCAGAAGGTGGAGCTCCAGACCCTCCTAACAGACATTAGAGCTCTGGAACTGGAGCACATTACCTCTAATGATACGGCTGTATACCAACGTTTACTGTTGGCACGGCAAAATCTCACCACCATCTTAAACACAACTATTAGATTTCAAGCATTATGCTATAGATCATTCTTCGCTTTACACGAAAACAAGCCAGGACGCCTCCTGGCGCGAATTATACGCAACAGACGTACCACTTCTTATATCCCTAAAATCAAAATGGAGACGGGTCTACTCTCAACAGCCCCGCAAGAAATCGCGGGAGCCTTTCTTAAATATTTCACAGACTTATACCACTTAGAGACGAACGGAACCCAAACGCCGAACCTGGAACACATAGATTCCTACTTAGACAAAACAATCAAACGCCCACTTGACCCCCTTGACCGAGTCTCTTTAAACGTGGAAATTACTGCAGATGAAATCTTGGCTGCATTAAAAACCTCAAAACACGGGAAAAGCCCCGGTCCTGACGGCTTGCCACCGAATATTACAAGAAATGTACAGCAGAGCTGCTCCGGTTCTCATTGAACTCTTTAGTGCGGTAAGGGCGGGGCCCCCCTACACCCCCATTCATTGCAAGCCACGATATCATTGATTCCGAAGCCTGGAAATGACCATACATCGTGCGGTAATTACAGGCCAATTTCGCTGGTGAACAATGATATGAAACTACTGGCACGTATATTGGCCAACTGGCTTAAACGCTTCTTACAACAGCTAGTAGATCCAGACCAAGTAGGCTTCATCTCTGGTCGAGAAGCCAGGGACGCGACCACCAGAGTCCTGAATGCCATAGCTTACTCTAAACGAGCAGCAACACCGCTACTATTATTGTTGACGGATGCAGAAAAGGCCTTCGACAGAGTGCTGTGGCCTTTTCTGTTTCACACTCTGGAGCGATTTGGCTTGGGTGAGGACTATTTACAATGGATCAGAGCCCTCTATTCTGCTCCTACAGCGCGAGTCAAAATAAATGGGGCACTGACAAAACCATTCTCGATCCTTAACGGGACGCGACAAGGTTGTCCGCTGTCCCCACTACTGTTCGCTCTTAGCCTAGAGCCTTTATTAACTTCGATTAGACAAAACCCTTTGATTAAGGGACTCTCAGGCATGCACTTTGAGCATAAGGTATCAGCATACGCTGATGATCTGATGTTCATCTTACCTGACCCAGTTCAATCGATGCCGGAGGTCATGCACGAACTACGAGAATACGGCGCGTTATCCGGTTTTAAGATTAACAATAACAAATCTGAACTTCTAGCTAGCTTATTACCGAATTCATGGCGCACGAACCTGACTGACCGATATCCATTTCGATGGTGCTCTACGTCGCTTACTTATCTGGGGATTAAGCTATCCTCGGACTTCACTAACTTGGTGGCCCTTAACTACATGCCACTCTTGGACGAACTCAAATCAGACATAATGAAGTGGACGCCTAAATACCTCTCTTGGATAGGCAGAATAGGTGTGATTAAGATGAATCTCTTACCAAGACTTCTATATCTGTTTCAAGCTCTACCACTCTTTTTGCCAAACTCATTCCATCAGTCAGTTCGCCGGCTGCTCACTAAATTTATTTGGCCAAATGGACGTCCCCGACTTAAATATTCCACACTTTGTAAGCCAAAGTCGAGTGGCGGTCTGGCTCTCCCCGACACCTGCCTGTATTATTACGCTGCACATTTAACTAGGATTGTTGATTGGATGGCAAGTTCACCCGACCAAAGCTGGACCGACCTGGAAGAGACATTGGTTAGCAGACCACTGTGGACACTACCATGGCTATCATGGATGGCAGCTATACCACTCCGGCAGACTTCCTCACCTGTAGGTTCCACGCTTTACGTATGGCATAAAATTAGGACAAAATTCTCGCTCTCGACATATCCGTCACCACTGCTACCGCTCGTACACAACCCAGATCTCCCATTAAGTATACTACCTTCGTTAATAGAACGATTCATCGACACCCCTAATTTCAGAGCACACCATGTACTCAGAGACGGCACATTCATACCACTACAGTCCCCGACAAACACAACCCACCTTCGCCGAGGCTTTTAATTACCACCAAATCAAATCTTTCCTTAAAAGGTTACCAGGTAATACATCTTTAACTAGGCAGCTGACGCCCTTTGAATCTCTATGCCAACAAGTACTACACATGGCCCACAGTATATCCACGCTTCATGGGTTACTGAGGAGGGTGGACACTGAACCTCCTGATTTCATGGCACGTTGGGAACGCACACTGGGTGCCCCTATCCCTGAGGAAGCATGGACAAAGTCGCTTTCCATGACTCACTCTGGTTCACCGATGGCCAAAATGCAAGAATCATCTTATAAAATATTAGTCTTCTGGTACCGTACACCGGCGCTGATGGCCACTTATGATGCTACACACTCACCAACATGCTGGAGGTGCAATGCGCAGACTGGCACTTACCTTCACATCTGGTGGGAATGTACATCCCTCGAACCATTTTGGAGGGAGGTTCAAGACTTGATCCGCCACACGACTGACGAAGATCTAGACTTTACACCACACATTTTCCTTTTACTTCAGCTCCCATTTTCGGTCAAGGCAATGAAGAGCTCCATACTGCTACGTATTCTCCTAGTAGCCCGTTCATTAATCCCTATCTGCTGGAGGTCTACCTCCAGACCAACATTAAAAATGCTGGTTGATAAAATGGGAATCCTGCGCTCTGATGAGGAACTTGCGCTTGCTCCAGCTGCGGCGGCGCAACACTTCACTAAAGTATGGTTCCACTGGGCTGAATACTGCTCCTCGGCAAACTTTAAGAGGTCCATAGAACAGGCAAACACGGGTTTGGTGATCGCGGGCGAGGGTGGCTCCCTGGAGGGGGATGACGGTGCCCCACAGGACTTTAATCATCTGTAACCGACTGTAAATAAGCAATACGCACTTACAACTAGACATGTGCACAGCACAAAATTTCGTTTTGAACTAATGCATTAGTACTAAAATGCAATTTATTTAGTTGCTAAAGAAATTCGTTTTCAGTTCTTTAGTATGAAAACTAATTTCATTCATCCGAAAACCAGTGGATACAATTACTATTGTAGTGGCTCCTCAGAGGGCTGAGATCGCTGCTTGTTACAGTATCTCTCACTCTCAGCACAATGTGGGCCATATTACATAGCTGGTGCTAACATAACCAGAGCTGTTTGAAACTTCCCAGAGCTATTATAGCCTATGGAGGTTTTCAGTTACAACAGCTCTGGTTAAGTTAGCCCAACATTGCAATACTGCCCCGTGTCAGGCAAAGCTGTTACAGTAACTGACTGCTGCTCATCACAGCGCTCAGAGTTTCAGTAAAACTAGTAAATAATATTTTTATATATAAGACGTTAGAACAATATTTTTTCTTGTTTTACTGAAACTCTGAGCGCTGTGATGAGCAGCAGTCAGTTACTGTTAACAGCTGAGCCTGATACATTGTACTGAGAGATAATGTAACAAGCAGCCGATCTCCGCGCTCACAGCCACTGGATTTAAAGGGCTAAAAAAAAAAAGGCTCCTCTCTGTATAATGTTTTAGAACATCCTCCTGCATTAATTAATACCCCTCTCTGTATAATGTATACAACATCCACCTGCATTAATTAATACCCCTCTCTGTATAATATATAGAACATCCTCCTGAATTAATGTCCCTCTCTGTATAGAACATCTTCCTGCATTGGCATGTGGAGGGTGCAGAACTTCGGATGTTGCGATGTTGCGCTCTTCATTGCTGTCTCCTTCACTCATCAATATAATATCACAAAGAGGACTGAAACTAAAATGTAGTGCATTTTATTTTAGTTTCTTTCGTTTTTTGTACTGAGCAGTTTCGTTTCTCTTGAGTCATACTAAAACTAAATTATCCCAAAATTCGGACTAAATTGCTTTAGTACTAAAACGAATGCACATGTCTACTTACAACCTATAGTGGTTCCCTTCCCTTGTGTATCATGTTTACCCTACCTTCTCTCTGACTTTCTTCCTCCTCTTGCCCTCTGTGCCCCTTTCTTTCATCTATTCTTTTTACTTCATAGTTCACTTTCATACACCCACTTTATTACTTCACGAAACGAATTTTGAGAACTCCTCAAGTCACTCATTAGCTACTCACCTGGGTTCTCTCTTGGCACCATAACACTGACACTAATATCGGAGTGGCATCGGTCACTTCTGATATATCAATTATATAACGCTTGATACCTCTCAGTGACATTAAGGTTTCTTCCCTACGATTTTTCTAAAGCTGTATCTTTTCTCAACAACTACCTTATAAATGATTATTGTATTGCATTATCGAACACAGTATTGCCCTGCTGGTTCCCTCTATTTGTATTGTATTTCTAAAACTCAATAAAACTTTTATTCAAAAAAAAAAAAAAAAAAAATATTAAAGAGAATGGGTCCAAGTACTGACCCCTGAGGTACCCCACTGGTAACAAGACCTTGCGCCGAATAAACTGTTAGATTTTTCCACAATAGTAACTGCAAATAAAAATCCAACATGGAAAAAAAAAAAAAATCAACATATCGGAGTTGTGTTTTTCTGTTAAAAGTCAATATAATATCATAAAACTGGATATGTGCAAATAATAATGACGTGCAATAACTAGAATATAAGATTCCGGGTTTAAGTGCAATATAATTATCACAATAGTGGGTATGTGCAATATTTAATACACAACTCAATACAATAAAATCTTTTTAGCTTCACACCACCCGATGAACAATGCATGACCGAGAGAAATATGTGCAATATATCCACATGAGATCATGCATATTACTTATATTTCCAGGTAAAGTATCCATGTAATTGGGCAGACTAGATGGGCCGAAAGGTTCTTATCTGCCGACATTTTCTATGTTTCTATGTTTATTTTGATTGAATGCAACAGACAACATTTTGTTAAGATGAAAATAGTATATTCAAACTCTCTTTCAAAACCTTCTCTTTTAACCATCCTGTTTTAAATATCATTTACGAATTCCTATGTCAAATAGAACGTGCAATCTCTCTTTATTTTATTTTTAAGTATTTTTAACCTCTGAATACACCACCCCTCACACCAGCATAGTTCAGATATGTTATAATTATTGTGTACAACATGCCACAAGTATTCCACATGAAAGACTGCCTCCACAAACTGAAACCGAAAACCCTTGATTCAGACGCTGGGATCTACCAAATGCTTGAGCCGGAGGTCAATTAGGATGACAGCCTGCCCTTCCAAATGGTACCTGGCATTAACCCCATGGGGGCCGGATCACGAATCGGCGCTGATAAGCGCCGGTTCGTGATCCTTTCCCGGAGCTGGCCGACATCTTGGATGTCGGCCAAGCCTCCGGGAACTCCCCCTGAGGACTGGCGTCAATCGTGCATAGCACGATGACGCCAGTCCTGGAGTTAACCCCTCGCTGCCACCAATGGTGAAGATAGGGGGTTCATTGGAATCTCCTATCTCCCAATCCGTGCAGCTAGGGTTAATGTTTGGTACTGTTGGATCGGCCAGAGCATGGCCGTTCAACGATACCAAACACGACTGTTGAAAAAGTTTTTAAAAAAAAAAAAAAAAAAATTAAAAATTAAAATAGAAAAATATTTTAAAAAAAATTATAAAAAAAAAATAAACAATTTTTTTTCTTTTTTTTGGTTTGTTAATGCAGCAATATTGTTCCAATTTCAATTATAATGTGAACAATGATGCTGCACTAACGATTTTTGTATGCGGTGCATTTGTTAAAAATCGCGTTTATTTCCCCAAAAAAAAAATGTAACGAGACCCCATCTCTAATTTTTTTAACAAGCGCACCCCATAGAAAATATAACCGCAATTGCTCGTATGTTAAAATGTGAGAAAAAAAACACTTTACACGTTGTAAATTATTGAAAATTCATATTTTATTGCATTTTTTGTTATAATATACAGACAGGTCATGACGTATACATATAATAATGACATATTATGAATCTGCCGAGTCTGCCGTAAAGAACTGGGTCTTTATATGTCTGGGTCATATACTAAAATAAGCCTTCAAAACACGTTTAAACATGATGAGCGAAACCAGTAAAAATAGCTCAGCACAGAGGCGGGAAAAGCCTCAAGCAGCGAAAGGGTTAAGGAATAAAAGACTGTTTTATTAAGGAACCAAAGACTGTATAGATTCTTGGGGATATTCTGTTTATACAGAATAGAGACACTAGGTGGCGACCTTGGATAAGAAATAGCACCACACAAAAGAATTTTTTCATTGCTTTATGTTTCTAATTCTGTATTACATTCAGTGTATAAACAGTATACTGGTATCCGCACACTAATATTGAATGAGTGAATCCACTATAATTATTTTAATTAAATAAATTAGTAATATTCATCAGGGTTATTTAAAGAGATCCGAATTGTGGCCGAAAGGTAACCGAACACTGAAATTCAGCGAACGGTTACCTTTTCTGACCATTCGGGCTAGGTGCACGTAACGTTTGCACAGGGTTGACATTTTCAGCAGTGAAGGGGGTGAATTTTCAGACTATATATAACACTGTGTATTACTTTAGTTTTGCATTGGTTTAATTGTGTATTAAGGTTTAATGGTTGGCTTCATCCCTCACAGTATACATTTTAATTTTTTCCCTGATTTATGGCATTTTAGGGGTTAATGGGTAGATACATTGTGTAGCTAAATATGTGTTGCCACGCGCAACTAATGGGTATATTTCAATTAGGGGAGTTCTTCAAGTCAAAGAAATTGGCAATAAGGAGATAACAATTTATTTTATTTATTTATTTATAAAGGATTTCTTTTTAATGACAGAGGGTGGTAAATGCACAACACCTTGAACTGAGTCTTTGATGAATAGTAGCTTCAAATAGAGCTATTATAAGAACTGCAGAAAATAATCGTTATAGTGTGTTTTTTTAATTACAAAGTATTGTGTAAAGAGGGTGAAACTCTACTTATTCCTGTATTAATTATTATAGATACGTAGGTAAAATGCTCAGAAAAAAGTGCTTAACCCTTTCGCTGCTGAGGCATTTCCCTCCTGTGTGCTGAGGTCATTTTTACCTGTTTCGCTCATCATGTTTTAATCGCGGTTTTGAAGCCTTATTTTATTATATGACCCAGACATATTATATATCGTTCTTTCCGGCAGACTCGGCATATTCATAATATGTCATTATTATATGTATACGTTATGTCGTGTCTGTATATTATAACAAAATATGCAATAAAATTAGAATTTTCAATAATTTACAACGTGTAAAGTGTTTTTTCACATTTTTAACATGCGATCATTTGTGGTTATATTTTCTATGGCGTGCGCTCGTTAAAAAAATTAGAAATGGGTCTCGTTACATTTTTTGGGGGAAAATTTCGCTATTTTTAACAAAAGCACCCCCTACAAAAATCGTTAGTGCAGCATCATTGTTCACATTATAAATTAAATGGAACAATATTGGTGCATTAACAAAACAAATAAAAAATAAAAAACTTGTTTATTTTTTTTTATTATTATTTTTTTTACAAACTTTTTTTCATGTCATGTTTGGTATCGTTGGAAAGGCCATGCTCTGGCCAATCAGCAACACCAAATTAACCCCTAGCTGCCATGGATCGGGAGATAGGGTTCATTAGAACCCCCTATCTCCACCATTGGTGGCAGCTAGGGGTTAACTCCAGGACTGGCGTCATCGTGCTATGCACGATGACGCCAGACCTCAGGGGGAGTTCCTGGAGGCTTGGCCGACATCCAAGATGTCGGCCAGCTCCAGGAAAGGATCACAAACCGGCGCTTTTCGGCGCCGAATCGTGATTCGGCCCCCATGGGGTTAATGCCAGGTACCGTTTAGAAGGGCAGGCTGTGCCCTTCCAAACGGTGCCTGGCATTAAGCTCAGGCCCCCGGCGATCGGGAGGGAGAGAGGTCCGAAGGGGGGGGCGCCTGAAATAGATGGAATCCGACTGATCGCTGGCTGCTAAGAGAGGACGCGCTCAGCGCGCCTTCCGCAGCCAACCCTTCCTGAGGCAGGACGAGCTGAGTGCGTCCTCCGCAGCAAAAGGGTTAAGATTGAAAAGTGCTTTTTAAGTGTGCAAATTCATTTGATTATTCTATAAAAGTGCATCTGTGCTTATAAAGTGCTAATCTATTATTTAGCATTTGGGTTAATTATTTCAGTACAACATATGCATACATATAGCATAAAATTCTTATATGAGGTGATACAGGTAAACTAAAAAAAAGGTCTGAGCTGTGGCAATTGAGTTTTAATGTGGATAAGTGCAAGATAATGCACCTGGGACGTAAAAACCCAAGGGCTGAATATAGAATATTTGATACAGTCCTAACCTCAACATCTGAGGAAAGGGATTTAGGGGTTATTATTTCAGAGGATCTAAGTGTAAGTAGTCAATGTAATAGAGCAGCAGGAAATGCTAGCAGAATGCTTGGTTGTGTAGGGAGGTATTAGCAGTAGGAAAAGGGAAGTGCTCATGCCACTGTACAGAGCACTGGTGAGACCTCACTTGGAGTACTGTGTGCAGTACTGGAGACCGTATCTCCAGAAGGATATAGACATCTTTAGAGAGAGTTCAGAGAAGGCTACTAAAATGGTGTACGGCTTGAAGGAGAAAAGTTACCAGGAAAAGGCTTAATGATCTTTAACATGTACAGCTTGGAAAAAAGACGAGACAGAGAGATATGATAGAAACATTTAAATACGTAAAGGGAATCAACAAGGGAGTATATTTAAAAGGAAACAAAGTAGCAAAA
>RXON01004344.1:0-37974 GCA_009667805.1 Leptobrachium leishanense | reverse complement strand
TTAGCCTCCCAGAGGAGCCTGTGGACACATACCTACCAATTATGGTGCATGCCTTCAGAATAGTACCATCTGTAATTAGGATCGCAGAACTAATATTTATTATTTTTGAAAACTGAGACTGGTAACCATCCTTTCATTGAGTCCACCATTTACTATCCAAACAATTTATGAACCATTCACATTATGTGTATATTTTGTATTTTTATTTTTACATATGTATGTTGCGAAATAAAATCTAAGTTGGAACTTACTATGGAATACTATGACATTTTAGTCAACTACTAAAAACTAGACTAAAATTTTAGGGAGGGACTATTGGGGAAAAGTTTGAATCAGATCTAACATCAAGTAAGAGAGAAATGATGAATTTTTCTATATTCAGATAAAATGTTTACTCCTTGAATATATAATGAGCGTGGAATTTCTAGAGAAATAATGCATAATACACTTTAAACAAATTAGATTTTAATTTACTAAATCTACTCTAGAGTTAGTTGAGTTAAGTCTTGTGACATTTAGGCTGGCCATCCACTGGGTCCGCATTTGTGCGATTGTGTGATTGTCCGTCGTCCGTCTGTCATCATCCGACCAATCCCACAACATGGAGGAGATTCAGCCCTCTTCCACTGCCTCTGATTTCCATCTGACGACTTCAGGTGATGTTGTGTGACCCTTTAATAAGCCCTTTCAGCACCAGGGACAGCACTGGAGTCCCCTTCATGTCTCCGACAGCGTTTGGCTGTGTTTTTTTTCTTCTTTCAGTTCGGCGGCGTTTGGCGGTCTACCCGTTGGCCGATCTGGGTTTTCCATACTTGTGGTGAAATGAAAAAGTAATTAAAATCTCCCCACTGAACTGGGAATGTATATATTTAATGAGAGTTAAAAAATTTCAAATGCTGCGCATACATTTTTTATTACACGTCTTTTTTCTCACTTCCACGCTGCAGTTGATTAACTTCCCACAATCCCTTATGCTGTTACTATTAATATTATTAATCATACTTTGTTTACAATGTTACAGAAACCACAGTCATATTCACTCATCAGATAAAACTTTGAAGAAGAGCAGAGACAATAAGATAACAGCCGGCCTCTGTTGTCACTTTCACAAGATGAAATATGGAGATTTAGGCTGCGGTCAGACGAGAGCAATTCGCACGTACGTCTGACCGCACTGTTTGCTGTCCGTCGTAGCTTTTCAAAGGAGTCAATAGAGAACAACACACGAAGCACGTGCGAACCTTTTCACTTTTTCGTCTTGCAACGGACGCCAAAATAGCATCGACGTGAAAAAGTTACGACAGGTGTAGAGATACCCCCGCATTCAGCTTTTTTATTTTTTATTTTCCTCAACGTCAGTCAAGACTAACTGATACTGTACAGCAATTCTATTTCTCCACGTCAGTCAGAGCTAACTGATACAATGTAACCACAATCACATCCATTGTAAAGTGCATCCGTTTCAATGGACGAAATGGACGCGGAAAATGCGCTCATTTGAACGCATCCTAAGGACCCTATTCTGCGCTGTGACCTCAAGTGGGGATTCTAACAGGGAAAACCTGCAGGCTTAGTGAATAACCCCTTATGTTTACTGTTCATCTGCTCTGGTTCGTGAAGGATGATACCGATTTTTCGATATTTGTATTGTATTTTTTTTTTATCGTTTTATTATGTAATTCATGAAAAATCCAATAAACTTCAATTATTAAAAAAAGCAGAAAACTATACTTATATGTATATTCTAAAGAAGCAGCATAATTGCATTTATTTTCCACCTGATTCATTAATAATTTGGACTCTACACATGCATCACATGCACCACACGCACCTAAGCCAGGCATTTAACAGCAGATGAAATAATCATTTTCCTATTTCCTATGAATCTCATAGGTTTTTTTTTTTACTGATGAAAATGATACACTTCTAGATACACATCCCTGATTCTCCTCTGTAACACAATGTTCCTGCGATCTTCTGTGATCAACAGGGGACGTTTCATCCAAACCGATAAGCTTTAATTAGGAAACAGCAGATCACTCCTACTTGATGATAGGTTATAAAAAATGGGGGAAAAAAAGAAAATCTATCTCCTCCCCCCCCCCCTCTTGGAAACGAGTGCTTAGAATGTCGTCAGGGTATCGAGATACAAATGATTGTAACATTTCTGAAATTACAATATATAAACACATAAACTGTGCTAAATAAAGGACTAGAAAATGCAGGTAAAATTCATTAAGTCGCCTACTGATGACTGGTTCGGACGCAGGGAGACATTAAATACTCAAAAAATACGCCAACACATAACTGTGGAATATAATATATATATTTATTATATATAGGCCACAGCTAAAATCTCCACACAATAACCCACCACCATGACATAACCATTCCCATAACAAAATTAAAGCAATAACCCAGTGCTGAAAGAGGACTCTCCACAACCACCACACACCTCCAAACCAACCAACCACCAAAAAACTTCCCAACTCCCAACCACCTGAGCAAAGTTATCCTAACTAAAAAGGAACCCCTAGCCAGCACTGCCTACAAGCCCCCGCCGTGACAAAGGAGCCCAACAAAATACTACTCTACCGAAAAAACCAACCCACCTATGATTAAATAAAACCGGGAGGGAGGGTGGGGATTTTCACCGCTCTACCTCAGGAGAAAAAGGCGCGCAGAGCCTCTCCACACGCGCCTTAAGTACCTTCCTGTCGACTCCTCCCACACCACTCCCGCTCAATCTCCTCACGCGCTGCAAAACCTTCTAGAAAAATCCTCCCTGCGTCCTGGCATCAGAGGCAACTTAAGGGCCCTACACCTTAGGTGCTTCAGGCCTTATTTATATATAAAGGGCCATATTACATACTTGGTGCTAACTTAACCAGAGCAGTTGTAAACTGAAAACCTCCATAGGCTATAATGGCTCTGGGAAGTTTACAACAGCTCTGGTTAAGTTAGCACCAACTATGTAATATGGCCCATAGTCACTGTGTTACATGTTTACAGGTGCATTCTGTATATAGTCACTGTGTTACATGTTTACAGGTGCATTCTGTATATAGTCACTGTTACATGTTTACAGGTGCATTCTGTATATAGTCACTGTGTTACATGTTTACAGGTGCATTCTGTATATAGTCACTGTTACATGTTTACAGGTGCATTCTGTATATAGTCACTGTGTTACATGTTTACAGGTGCATTCTGTATATAGTCACTATGTTACATGTTTACAGGTGCAATCTGTATATAGTCACTGTTACATGTTTACAGGTGCATTCTGTATATAGTCACTGTGTTACATGTTTACAGGTGCATTCTGTTTATAGTCACTATGTTACATGTTTACAGGTGCATTCTGTATATAGTCACTATGTTACATGTTTACAGGTGCATTCTGTATATAGTCACTATGTTACATGTTTACAGGTGCATTCTGTATATAGTCATTATGTTACATGTTTACAGGTACATTCTGTATATAGTCATTATGTTGGCCTGAGCACCCAACATGTCCAAGTATAAAGTAAAAAAAAACCATGTATTTTTTTGGGTGTTATTTTTATTAATGCAGCAATATTGTTCACATTTCAATTATAATGTGAACAATGATGCTGCACTAATGATTTTTTTCTATGGGGTGCGTTTGCTATAAATCACGTAATTCCCCCCACAAAATGTAACTAGTCCCCATTTCAAATTTTTGTACAAGCGCACCCCATAGAAAACATAACCGCAAACGCTCATGTGCTAAAATGTGAAAAAAATTTACACACTGCAGATGATTAAAAATTAAATTTTTATTGCATTTTTTGTCATAATATACAGGCAGGATATGACGTATACATATAAAAATGATATATTATGAATCTGCGGAGTCTGCCGGAAAGAACGATATCTAATATGTCTGGGTCATTTAATAAAATGTGGCTTCAAATCGCGTTTAAACATGATGAGCGAAAGCGGTAAAAATGAGCTGAGCACACAGCAGTGAAATGCAGGGTTAAGGGGTTAAACAGCATATCAGAGGAAGATTTAGTAGAGAAATGAACACTTCTCAGAAGCACAGGTGTTGTTTGATACATGTTCAGGAGACACCACACCCTCAGTCTACAGACAATGTATCAAATTCATCAGACCAGACTAATTAAAAGTAGGGATGAGCCGAACACTCCCCGAGTTCGGTTCGAGCCCGAACCCGAACATCCCATTTGTTCGGGACCGAACCCGAACCCGAACCCGATCCCCCATGCAAGTCAATGGGGCTGAAAATATATGCTACATATTTGCCATAAAAGGTGTATGTAGTGCCCTGGGGGACAGGAAACAAGGACAAAAAGTTAAAAAAAGTTTTTAAAGGGACAGTGAGTTTTCCATGAAATAAGGGTTAAAAATCAAAAATTCCTTCAAATATCGTGCCTAGGAGGTCCTCATAACCTGCCCGTGAAGTGGCGGATTTCTAGGATGTATAGAAACACTATCAGGGTTATTCAGAGAGCGTGAAAAGCAGGAGAATGACTGGAGAATGAAAAATTCTAGGTCAAAATAGCCGATTTGGAAAGTGAGATGAAAGGGAGAATTTTTCTGGTTTGGCTATTTTGACCTAGAATTTTTCATTCTCCAGTCATTCTCCTGCTTTTCACGCTCTCTGAATAACCCTGTTAAAAACAAAATAAATGACGTTTCATATGACGGTAAATGCTTTTCCTTTAATCTATCCATAAACAACTGCTTGGGGCGGCAGTCTGTATGAAAAGACATTTTAGGACGCGCAGAAAAAGTTTAGTGGGTTTTTTGGCTAAATTATTGTGAAACTTATGTAGGCTTTGGATGAAAGTAACAATAGGTGCTTTAAAATTGGGCTTTTAGCGTCGGCAACAGTGCCGTCATACCATAACCCCTCTGAGGATATGAATCTGATACAAGCGTCAATGTCAGTGCACCCAGATATTGTGCCTTTAGTGCCAGGCATGCAAGTACTGTCATACAGTAACCCCTCTGTGGTATTGTGGAAGAGTGCAGGGGTGGACCATGCGGTCCTATATTAAAAAGATATGAATCTGGGAATGGGCATCAGTGCACCCAGATATTCTGCCTTTGGTGCAAGACTGCCAGGCCAGCAAGTATCATCATACAGTAACCCCTCTGTGGTATGGTGGAAGAGTGCAGGGGTGGACCATGTGGTCCTATATTGAAAAGTGTTTTTTTTATCTGTTAATGGGTGTCAGTGCACCCAGATATTGTGCCTTTAATGCCAGGCCATCAAGTATCATCATACAGTAACCCCTCTGTAGTATTGTGGAAGAGTGCAGGGGTGGACCATGTGGTCCTATATTGAAAAGTTTTTGATCTGGTAATGGGCGTCAGTGCACCCAGATATTGTGCCTTTAATGGAAGGCCATCAAGTATTATCATACAGTAACCCCTCTGTAGTATTGTGGAAGAGTTCAGGGGTGGACCATGTGGTTGGTCCTATATTGAATTTTTTTTTTATCTGTTAATGGGCGTCAGTGCACCCAGATATTGTGCCTTTAATGGCAGGCCATCAAGTATCATCATACAGTAACCCCTCTGTGTTATGGTGGAAGAGTGCATGGGTGAAAAGTTTTTGATCTGGTAATGGCGTCAGTGCACCCAGATATTGTGCCTTTGGTGCCAGGCCAGCAAGTATCATCATACAGTAACCCCTCTGTGGTATTGTGAAGAGTGCAGGTTGAACCCTGCTGTTCAAAAAATTAAAATGATATAAATCTGGCACAGGCGTCAGTGCAGCCAAATATTGTGCCTTTCATGGCAGCAAGTGCATTCACACCGTAACCCTTTTGTGGTATTGTGGAAGAGTTCAGTGCTGGAGGTTTTGTGCATGCAGAAGACATACCCGATCTATTCCGTTACTTCGGCATCAGGGGATTGATAGCTGCTGATCCAGGACTGATTCATTTTTATAAATGTCAGCCGGTCTACAGAGTCGGTGGACAGACGCACTCTTTTGTCTGTGACAAAACCTCCAGCGGCACTGAACGTCCTTTCAGAAAGCACGCTAGATGAAGGCAACCTAGTAGCTGCATAGCATATTGGCTAAATTCTGGCCAGTGATCCAATCTCAACACCCAGTAAGCCAGTGGATCATCTGCTGGAAAGGTATCCAGGTCTGCCCTTGCCCCTAGGTAGTCCTGCACCATATGGTGAAGACGTTGGCAATGGGTGCCTAAATTTGACGTCCCTGGGCGTCGAGGACTAAAAAAAATTTAAAAATGCATCAGTCAAGCGGCCCTGGCCTTCACCGCTATTCCTCTGATCACCTGCAGCCTCAGAAGCACGTGTGTCAGCACTTGTAATCTAACAGTGCCTGGAAAGGTGTTACACAAGTTTCGCTTCAGAGCGTCCTCAAGTTTTGTCATCCTGTGCTCCCTCTGTGTGGCAGGATGAGCGCTGCAACTTTCCCCTTGTATCGTGGATCAAGAAGGGTTGCCAACCAGTAATGATCCCTCTCCTTGATAGCACGAATCCTGGGGTCCTTTAGCAGGCTTTGCATCATTAGGGAGCCCATGCAGCGTAGGTTGGAGGTGGCATTAGTTGCCAAGTCTTCCTGGTCAATGAGGATGACCGTATCGTGCACTTCCTCCTCCCAGCCACGCACAAGCCCTTCTGTTTCTGGGCACACAAAACCCTGCCTTGAGGAATCCCCACCTTCAATGCCCCCACTACTTAAATAGTCCTCCTCCTCCTCATCCTCCTCCTGTCTTATCTGAGTAGGACCTGTTGGAATGCTGTCTGCGGAAAGACTGGGGCCTTGAGAGCTAGGGAAGGCCTCCTCTTCCTCCCGCTGCTCTGCCTCTAGAGCCACATCTATAATTCCCCGCAAAGTGTGCTCCAGCAGGAACACTAAAGGAATTGTGTCACTGATGCATGCACTCCCTGCTCACCATCCTCGTTGCCTCCTCAAATGGTGACAGTACAGTGCATGCATCCTTGATCATCAGCCACTGCGGGGGGAAAAAAAACAAGTTGACCTGAACCTGTCCTTGTGCCATACTCACACAGGTACTCGTTGATGGCCCTCTGCTGCTTGTGCAGACGCTGCAGCATTGCTAATGTTGAATTCCACCTGGTGGGCATGTCACAGATCAGACGGTTTGTGGGAAGGTGGAATTCTCTTTGAATTTCTGCCAGGCGAACGCTTGCTGGAAATGACCGTCTGAAGTGGCTGCAGACTTTTCTGGCCTGGATGAGAAGCTCTGGCAGCCCTGGTACTTGGTTAGGAAACACTGTACCACCAGATTTAGGACGTGTGCTAGGCATGGTACATGCGTCAATTTACCCTTGCGTAGGCGGAGAGAAGGTTGCTGCCATTATCACAGACGATCATTCCCAGCTCAAGCTGGCGTGGTGTAAACCATCTCTGCACCTGCCCCTGCAGAGCTGACAAAATTCTGACCTGGTGTGGCTCCTGTCCCCTAAACAAATCAGCTCAAGCACAGTATGGCATCTTTTTGCTTGAGCCATTGCGTAGACCCTGTCAGGCGTGGGTTTAACTGCCACTTCGTCATAGACAGAGAAGGAGAGGAGGAGGAGGAGGAGGAGGAAGAGGTGGTGGTGGAGCAGACAGACCTCATACAAGCAGCTTTCTGGAGGCGTGGTGGATGAACAAGCTCCAGCACAGAGCCCCGTCTTGGATCCCTCCCAGCTGCAATCAGAGTTACCCAGTGTGCCGTGAAGGAAATGTAACGACCCTGTCCATGCTTGCTGGACCACATGTCTAAAGTGACATGCACCTTGCTGCTGACTGCCTTTCCCAATGACTGGATAACATTGTCTTCCACGTGCTGGTATAGTGCTGGAATGGCCTTGCGTGAAAAGTAATGGCGTTTTGGAACCTGCCACTGTGGTACAGCGCATTCAGCAAATTCATGGAAGGGAGCAGAGTCCACCAGCTGGAAAGCAGCAGCTGCAATGCGAGTAATTTTGCTAAGCTGGCATTTAGACGCTGTGCTTGGGGATGGTTGGGACTATATTTTTCTTTCGCTGCAGCAGCTGCGGCAACGTAATCTGACTGCGTAAATCTTCAGATACTGGGATGATGTCACATTGTGAGGAAGGACCTGCTGGTACATCCATTACTGTAGCATCATCCCTGTCGGTGGAGGTTGTAGGGAATTGCATGGCAGGACATACAGAGTGGGTAGAGACAGATGAGGAGGAGGAGGACCTACACAAAGTTTTGCCCCAAAGGGATGTGTGGCACTTGTTCATATGTCGCCTCAAGCACGTGGTACCCAAGTGTCCGGTGTTTATCCCACGCTTCAGCCTCCTCTGACATAGATTACAAATGGCAACGGTGGGGTGTGCTGCACATTTCTTAAAGAACTCCCAGACAGCAGAGTTCCTGCATGTGTTCTTTGAGACAACAGCGCTCTACAGAGCTGACATGTGATGCCTTTGACTGGCTAGTGCTACGGTTGGTCACAGAGGATGTTGTGCCTCGTGTTTGCTGTGCCTCTTCCTCCTCCTCCCCCTCCTCCTCACTTGATTCCTCAGTTCGATCTGGCACCCAGGTGGAGTCAGTGACCTCATCATCATCAATGTCATCTTCACCCCCTATCTCCTCGTCACTGGAGCCAACTTGGCAGTATGCTGCAGCTGCTGGGGGAACATGAGTGCCAGTTATTTGTGTGTCATCACTGGCACCCCCTTCCTCTAGGTTGATTATACTCCCTTCCTCAACCTCAGAGATTGAATCAAAGCACTGTACTTGCTGCGCATCCTCAAGCAGCATGTCACTCTCATTGTAGTCAAACAATTCAGCTGACTCCTCCGTGTGTGATAGCGAGGCTACGGCAGGAGTAGCTGTGGACATGGAGGCTGCATTAGATGCTTTGGCAGCTGAGGTGGACTGTAAAGCACTAGAAGCCTGGCTGGCAGAGTACTCGGAGGATGAGGATGGCCTGGTTAGCCAATCCACCAAGTCCTCTGTATGTTGCTGCTGCTGCTGAAGACGGCCAGCACCAGTTAGAAAGGACAAGGGTGCCCCTGCAGAGGATGCACCACGTCCACGAAGACCAGAGGCACAGCCTCCCGACACAGGGGCTGCTTGCCCTCTTATCTGTGTCTGGGAGTGTCTGCCAGTCCTTTTTGTTCTTACAGACATGGTGACTGATATATAGATTAATATATACAGAACTCTGATTCAACTCTGGTATAAAGATTTAAATAACTCTGGTATAACTCAGTGAGACACACTGATAGCTGGCAGCCAGTGACAAGAGACAGATCACCTCAATTCACAAATGTTTTAAAGAAATTAGTGAGCCCCAAAATACAGCATGGTACTGTTTGTGTGACAAGACAAAGATCACCTTAATTCACAAATGTTTTAAAGAAATTAGTGAGCCCCAAAATACAGTGTGGTACTTTTTGTATGACGAGACACAGATCACCTTAATTCCCAAGTGTTTTAAAGAAATTAGTGAGCCCCAAAAGAAATTGCTGGCTGTGTGACGAGACACAGAAGATCACCTTAATTCCCAAGTGTTTTAAAGAAATTAGTGAGCCCCAAAATACAGCGTGGTACTTTTTGTATGACGAGACACAGATCACCTTAATTCACAAGTGTTTTAAAGAAATTAGCGAGCCCCAAAAAGATTTGCTGGCACAGTGACAAGACCAGAAAATCACCTAAATTCACAAATGTTTTAAATAAAGTTGTAAACCCCAAAAAAACTTTCTGGCACAGTGACAAGACACACATCACCTAAATTCCCTGATATTTGGTATAAATGAGACCCAAAAAGACTTGCTGGCACAGTGATAAGACCCAGAAAATCACCTCAATTCACAAATGTTTTAAATAAAGTTGTAAACCCCAAAAAAACTTGCTGGCACAGTGACAAGACACACATCACCTAAATTCCCTGATATTTGGTATAAATGAGACCCAAAAAGACTTGCTGGCACAGTGATAAGACCCAGAAAATCACCTCAATTCACAAATGTTTTAAATAAACTTGTAAACCCCAAAAAAACTTGCTGGCACAGTGACAAGACACACATCACCTAAATTCCCTGATATTTGGTTGAAATGAGACCCCCCCAGACCCCCCCAGTAGCGTGGCAGACCGGCAGTAACAACACACACAACTATCTTCTTTGAAATCTCCTCTGAAATGCGTGCAGAAGCACTGCGTTGAAACCTTATATAGTGTGCTGCGGGACTTAGCTCTGTGAGCCCATGATTGGGCAAAATTTGCCCAATCAGGACTCTGAGCGGTGATTGGCATAGTGTTCCACCAGTCTTGCACCAGACCTGTGGTCAGGTGCAAGGCTGTAGCCAATTAGGAGCTTCAGGCAGTGGGAAAATGCATTGTGGTCGAACATGTGGCGAACACCCGGAAATGTTCGGGGTTCGCGATCTGCTCGAACAGGCTAAGTTTGGGTCGAACCCCGAACCGTCCGAACCCGAACAGCTCATCCCTAATTAAAAGCACATGTTATTTCCAAACACTAATTAACACTTGTTGTTTACGGCGTTTGAGAACACAGGTCATTTAGAGGTGAGAATCTTTGCACATAGATATTATTTTTTAATTCAATATCTAATAAACCGTTGCTTATAATATTCTGCAGTATAGAGTCTCTTTATTTCTAGATTTTTTAGTATTTTTTAAGCATTTTTTTATATTTTTTTCAAATTATTTTTTTCAAACCCGAACCGAACACGCCAAAAAGTTCGAAGTTCGCGAACTTGCTAATGGCCAAAGTTTGAATCGAACTCCGAACTGATCGAACCGAACAGCTCATCCCTAGTCATTATGTTACATGTTTACAAGTGCATTCTGTATATAGTCACTATCAGGGTAATTCAAAGAGATTCGAAAAGTCACCGCACATTCCGTGACTTTTCGTTCTCTTCAATTCGGTTCCTTTTGCCGATCCCATTTCGGTGACCATGTGCTGTATTCAGCAAGCACAGGGTCCCCGAATTGCAGGGAAAGGCTGCCGCAAACCAACCGAAAATGAACCGCAACCCACCGAATGCACGCCGAAAACCCTCAAAAACATGTGGATTAACCCGTCGAAAAACCCGAGCAGGAGCCGATCACACACAGCAAAGCAGCCGACACCACAGACGAGGCAGTGAATAAATTAGCAAAACAGTTTGTGTGAATGTTTGAAATTGAAACGCTGTTTGCAAAGAAACTACTGAGCGAAAATGTCTGAAATTTACATATGAGGTCCAGGGAATGATAATAAAGAGGTCTTTTACAGAAAAAATAAGTAAACTTAAAAAAATCAAAAAAAAATCAGAAAAATGCTTAAAATATCCTAAGAAAATCTATAAATAAAGAGACTCTTTACTGCAGAATATTATATTGAACGGTTTATTAGATATTGAATTAAAACGGGAATATTTTTAACATTGAAGCCTATGGGATTCGCCTGAATAAACCTGCCAAATTAAACCACTGAATGGCATGGCATTCCGGGAACCTTTCACTGCTGGTTTGTGCTCTTGAATAGCCAAAGCAGTGCTTTTTTATGGGGATTTCACTGCCCTTGAACAGGCACCGAACAGGCACCGTATGTGCAGGCAATTCGCCAGGATTTGGCAAATTGCCTGCTCTCTGGATGGCCGAATGGCCAGGAAAGGTAACCGAACGCTGATTTTCGGCGTTCGGTTACCTTTCTCCAGCCATTCGGTTCTCTTTAATTACCCTGTATGTTACATGTTTACAGGTGCATTCTGTATATAGTCACTGTTACATGTTTACAGGTGCATTCTGTATATAGTCACTATGTCACATGTTTACAGGTGCATTCTGTATATAGTCACTATGTTACATGTTTACAGGTGCATTCTGTATATAGTCACTATTGTACATGTTTACAGGTGCATTCTGTATATAGTCACTATGTTACATGTTTACAGGCGCATTCTGTATATAGTCATTATGTTACATGTTTACAGGTGCATTCTGTATATAGTCGCTATGTTACATGTTTACAGGTGCATTCTGTATATAGTCACTATGTTACATGTGTACAGGTGCATTCTGTATATAGTCATTATGTTACATGTTTACAGGTACGTTCTGTATATATTCGCTATGTTACATGTTTACAGGTGCATTCTGTATCCAGGTATATTAATAGAGATCTCTTAAGTTACTTTAGACTGGGGGAAGATTTGATGGCTTCTGGGAGGTAATTCCATAATTGCGGTGCTATGTAGGAAAATCAGGATCGAGCCACTTTCTCTTTGTATTGTGGTATTGTAAGTAAGGTGCAGGTCCTGGATCGGAGTTTATAGGATGAGGGAACTGCTGGGGGGAGCAGCCTATTTAGGTAGGGTGGTAGCTTTCCCGAAAATCTCTTAAACACCAGGTTGGAAAGGTGAAGGGTGCGTCTAGATTCCAGCAATGGCCAGCTTAGCTATTTTAACATGTCACAATGGTTACAATAGTTACATTGTAGCACAAAGCAGCAGAATGAGTTATACAATGTAGGAGGTTTATGAAAATGTTATTATTTGCGTTATCTTTCTTCCTATTGTCACTATTGACTGATAATTGTTCTGATATACATCTTAATTAATCCCAGGTAGAACACACACACACAGTAGACAAATATTCTGTATTTTTGATTTAAATATAATGTTATGTAACATATAACACAAACACGGTATAAAATAAAAATTTTATTTTTGCTCTTAAATGTTATTGTGTAACAGTGTTTCCATAGGCAGTAGCCAGCTTGAGAGAATACACAATTGAGAATTAAGAAAAGCTTGCTCCGATTTATATATGTTGCACACTGAGAAGCTTAATCACAGGCTGGGATATAGGATTTTAACGTGTGGGTTTCTTGAACCCCCAACACTATGTGACATGAAAAATACAGCACAAGAGTTTATTTTCTTCAATCTACAGTGTTTCCCATCATAATCACCCTTGGAATTGCTGCTTTAATGATAGTTCACACTACTATGTCACTTTAAAGTGGGTGAATAATTTTAGGCTCCTATTAGTAGCTGCCAGTAATTACTTAAGTCATCAATATGTCCCACTTTAATTATTAGAAATGTTCCAGTTCTACAACGAATAATATTTATTTTTTATTTGTCAAAATATCCAGTTACATCAAGGATAGATTCATAAACAACTGGCCTTCGGTGGGGTAGAAATGTGAAATGAAGGTTGGCCTGTGATTGTCAACTGGGGAGACAAAGGATTTCTCTGATTGCTCTTCACTAGGTGCATTTCATCTCCAAGATCCAACTCCTGTGAATGTATCAGAGCATTGCTACAAGATAGCCTTGGTAACATTCTGATACATCCGGAAATGAACTACTAGAAGGAGATATTGTAGTGATATGTATTTGATCTAGAAGTGTAGACCATTCACATTACTCACTACCAGGTTCTCAAACCTTGAGGAAGGCTGAGAAATATTATCAGTAATTTCCACTAAATCTGAGGTTTGTGGAGGCTGAGCGCCTGGTCATCCCGAAAGGATGCTGATGATGCAACGTATTGCCACAACCAAGTCATTCCCAAGGAATCATTCCAATACTAAAGTCATCTAGTGATGACGTACCCACATCACCAGATGCACTGACACAGTAGAGGCAACGTGATGGATCTGTATCATACTGGTGCCAAACCATCGTGGTGATTTGACCATCACCTGGAGGCGTCACTCCCTGTCTTTGCTATGGACACTGCTACTGGCATACTGCATCTGATTCTTGGTTGCCGACCCCAGCTCTGTTCCTGACTATGCTCCTGCTCAACATTCCTGGCTACTTACCCCGATTATGTTCCTGACTACACTCTTGCTCAACATTACTGGTTACCGACCCCAACTTTGTTCCTGACTGCGCTCCTGCTTGACATTCCTGACTATCAACATGACTCTGTGCTGGACCATGCTGTCTGCTTGGTGTCTCGTTATTAACTGAATAAGGACTTGCCACATCTGCCATAAATTTCCACCCCTAAGGAAACGTGTTGACCATAACACTCTGTTCTTGGACTGTGTTGTGGGACTAGACCTATCACAGGCTTGGTGCTTTTGCTCTCCATGTTTCTTGAAAGGTGGTGTGCTAGCCCCACTTTTTATTATGACCCCACCATCACTGGTTCCAAGCCACCAGAAATCCACCTAGTGAACCAGGCCACCTCTGGGCCCTATTCCATTGTAGACAGTAACATGGATATTAAAATAAATAACCTGGATCGGCGCAAGTATTGCTCTCTGGGGTCCTGGGATCTCGCATATATGTATAAAAGAAAGAGGCAATAATAATGCAACACGGATATATAAAATATATACTTTGAGTGTATCTAATATATGTCCCACTCACAAGTGAAGAGCCGTAACACTGGCTCTGAGTGGGTCCAGGCGTGTGGGTGATTTGTCTTCAATTTCTCAGGTGACCCCCACCTTGCAGCAGATACTCTATCCAAAGTCATGCAGTGGAAAGAGAAAAGGAAAAACTCCTTGTGCAGGTCCGCAAAAAGGTCACAATATAATATACAGATGGAATCGTACTCACATTCTGAGGAGCTCACATAGCTCGTGGATGTATGCCCATAGGTTTTTTTTAGGATGGGAGAAAAACCAAGAGGAAAAACCACCAAAGATCCAGAAAATAGCGAAGCAGAAACAGGATTGGAGATGAATTTTTTTTTTTTTTTTATTAAAACATAATTAAAATAACCTCCAGAACGCGTTTCGCCGCACAAAGTAGTGGCTTCATCAGCTGGTGTGGTTATAATGGGCCTTTAGACCCTTTTATAGTGTCCACAAACGTCCTTAATTGTCCCCATATGTCCTGTTTGCTGCTTTAATTGATGCTTCCGTTTTCATCAGCGTCTGATGATGGGCGCCGCCATTTTGCGCTTGCGCGGTTTGCTTCCACGTTCCACGGCGTTCCAAACGTCGCTCTTTTACTTCCGGTCGGCGGTTCTCAGCCAGAGAATAACAAAGAATGTGAAATTTTCTTTTTTTCATGCGGTTTTTAGAGATTGGGGTTCAAAAACCCTCCCTTTTCTCACCAAATGCATCCCGAAAATAAAGGATTACATATATTAAAATGTGGAAAGATTAACATTGTATAAATCATTAGTGCACCCCGCAGGATCTCCTATCGGCTCACAGTAATCATTACACCTATATAGATTATATGTGATGCCAGTATGAGAGGAAATGGGGGCTATTCAACAAAATATATATGTATGGAGAATTATTTAAAGTGCTGTCTTATAACCTCCACTATTCATAAGAGTAAATACAATATAAATATGTCTTAGATATTAAAATAGTGGCCATATGGATACTATCTCATTTGATATAACCTCCTTTATCCAAAAAAGGGGCTTAGTGCATCAATACTTTATTAAAGTTATTACCAAAAAGATATATTTATTTCATTTTAAAGCGATGTGCCTGAAATCTATTGAAGTGCCCTCCCATTTGATAGTTAATAAATTATTAATTAATGCAATATAATTAAATGTTAGGTTACTACTAAAAAAAGATATTGACCTCATATATATATATGGATACCATTAAAGTGCTATATTATTGCTGACTATTACTAAAGTGCTTGTTGCATAATCGGATAAGTGTATCGCCATTACATATAAAAAACTGATATAAAAATTATATAATGGTTTATACATTAATAAATGCTTCTATATGTGCGATATAGTTTAATAGTGAATTACTATCAAAAAAAAATTGCGCGTCCAACCGCATGTCACGTTGAGCGCGTCCTGCCTTTGGGGTCAGCGTTCGGCCGGGTTCCGGCCGATCGCTAGTCCCCCCGGTGCGGGCTGACATCCTCGATGTCAGCCCAGCATCCGGAACCGCCGCCAGAGTAATTAGGTGTCATCGTGGCGGCGCGATGACACCTAATTCAGGCGCCCCTCCACATGTGCGGAGGAGGCGCCTGAAAGGGATGGGGGGAGGTCCTTCGGACCTCTCTCCCTCCCGATTGGCGGCATTGCAGGGGTTAACCCAGGCACCGTTTGGAAGGGCACAGCCTGCCCTTCCAAATGGTACCTGGCATTAACCCCTGGGGAGCCGGATCACGAATCGGCGCTGAAAAGCGCCAGATCGTGATCCTTTCCCGGAGCTGGCCGACATCTTGGATGTCGGCCAAGCCTCCGGGAACTCCCCCTGAGGACTGGCGTCATCGTGCATAGCACGATGACGCCAGTCCTGGAGTTAACCCCTAGCTGCCACCAATGGTGGAGATAGGGGGTTCCAATGAACCCCCTATCTCCCGATCCATGGCAGTGATGAGGTTAAAGTTTGGTATTGTTGGATCGGCCAGAGCATGGCCGTTCCAATGATACCTAAACACGAATGTGAAAAAAGCTTGTAAAAAAACCCAAAATTAAAAATACAAAAATATATATATTTTTAAAAAAAAAACTAAAAAAAAAAACAAGTTTTTTTTCTTTTTTTTGGTTTGTTAATGCAGCAATATTGTTCCCATTTCAATTATAATGTGAACAATGATGCTGCACTAAAGATTTTTGTATGCGGTGCGTTTGTTAAAAATCGTGTAATTTTCCCCAAAAAAAAATGTAACGAGACCCCATCTCTAATTTTTTTAACAAGCGCACCCCATACAAAATATAACCGCAATTGCTCGCATGTTAAAATGTGAAAAAAAACACTTTACACATTGTAAATTATCATATTTTATTGCATTTTTTGTTATAATATACAGACAGGTCATGACGTATACATATAATAATGACATATTATGAATCTGCCGAGTCTGACGGAAAGAACGATATATAATATGTCTGGGTCATATACTAAAATAAGCCTTCAAAACACGTTTAAACATGATGAGCAAAACCAGTAAAAATGACCTCAGCACAGAGGCGGGAAAAGCTTCAGCAGCGAAAGGGTTAATCTGTATAGTGCTTAGTGCATCAGTGCTTCTCTTCTCTTAAACTAATGGTTTTTCAGATACGATAATTATACGATACGATAATTCTGTCGATACGATAATTCTGCCATTGAGATTTCTCATGTTTTACAAGAAGGATACATTGAGATTTCTCATGGTTTACAAGAAGGATACATTGAGATTCCTCTGGTTTCCCGGGAAGGATACATTGAGATTTCTCATGTTTTACAAGAAGGATACATTGAGATTTCTCTGGATTTCCAGGAAGGATATATTGCGATTCCTCTGGTTTCCCGGGTAGGATACATTGAGATTTCTCATGTTTTACAAGAAGGATACATTGAGATTTCTCTGGATTTCCAGGAAGAATACATTGAGATTTCTCATGTTTTACAAGAAGGATACATTGAGATTTCTCATGTTTTACAAGAAGGATACATTGAGATTTCTAATTTTTTACAAAAAGGATACATTGAGAGTTCTCATTTTTTACAAGACGGATACATTGAGATTTCTCTGGTTTCCCAGGAAGGATACATTGAGATTTCTAATTTTTTACAAAAAGGATACATTGAGATTTCTCATGTTTTACAAGAAGGATACATTGAGATTTCTCATTTTTTACAAAAGGATACATTGAGATTTCTCATTTTTTACCAAAAGGATACATTGAGATTTCTCTGGTTTCCCAGGAAGGATACATTGAGATTTCTAATTTTTTACAAAAAGGATACATTGAGATTTCTCATGTTTTACAAGAAGGATACATTGAGATTTCTCTGGATTTCCGGATTTCCAGGAAGGATACATTGAGATTGCTCATGTTTTACAAGATGGATACATTGAGGTTTCTCATTTTTTACAAAAAGAATACATTGAGATTTCTCTGGGTTCCCAGGAAGGATACATTGAGATTTTTCATGATTTACAAGAAGGATACATTGAGATTTCTCTGGTTTTACAAGAAGGATACATTGAGATTTCTCTGGTTTCCCAGGAAGGATACATTGAGATTTCTAATTTTTTACAAAAAGGATACATTGAGATTTCTCATGTTTTACAAGAAGGATACATTGAGATTTCTCTGGATTTCCAGGAAATACATTGAGATTGCTCATGTTTTACAAGAAGGATACATTGAGATTTCTCATTTTTTACAAAAAGAATACATTGAGATTTCTCTGGGTTTCCAGGAAGGATACATTGAGATTTTTCATGTTTTACAAGAAGGATACATTGAGATTTCTCTGGTTTTACAAGAAGGATACATTGAGATTTCTCTGGTTTTCCAGGAAGGATACATTGAGATGGGAATGATACAAAATTTTATTACAGAATCAGCGATATAAATACGATGTCCGAAATTACTGAAATGGAGCCGAAATCACGAATGGAATGAAAATGAATTTCGACTTTACACATTTCTAGTCCATTCGAAAATTCCGAAAAGTTTTGGTTTTGGCATGAAAATTTGTTCGCATCTGCCGTTTTCGGATCTGAAAATTTTCGGAAAATCATCTTAATCCGAATGCACGAATCGGGAAATTTTGTGAAAATTCTGAAATTCCGAAACCCGAAACGCACATCCCTACCCCCAACCATAAAAGTCTAACTCTGCCCGCGTGCCACTATCCTAACCACTAACTCATCCAATCATGATGACATAGAAAATTGTATGTGCTCTTAATTCTATCTAATGCTAGATCTTAAAAATAGAAAGCTGGTGGGTGAAAAAAAAAGGAACCATTTTATCCTCTTATCTTCTATCTAATCACACATCTTTCTCCTCTTTTCTGGGGAAATACAATGGGATTCTATTTTCTGACGATTGTAAGAAATAGCTCGGATTTCATGAGGTCGGCGGGTGATGTACATTAAAATATATTGACTTAAACCAATTAAATTCAAACCCGGACTGTCCATTTTTCACAGCAACGTAGACAAATAAGATGCTGATTCAATGGCCTTCCTTAGTCGCGTGAGAGAGACGGAGAATTGGAAATAGAAGAACGTCTTACAGATGCAATTAGCTGCTTTTATCACTAACAACAACTAGCTGGGACTGCAAGAAAGCAAACGTAAAAATAACTGATGTGTAAAAGGAAGAGAAGCGGTAGAGCTTCCAATGTTCCTTATCTGCATTTTGACATATGTTTATAGCAATTGTCATTGGTCTTCTGGAATGACCTTCCTAGGTGCATCATTTGCATTGAAAGACATTTCTGCATGTCGTCTGACACCGGTACGGATGCACATTATTCTCTTTATTTCAGATTACCTGCCGATCTGACTAACCAAAAAGAAGTTTGAAGAATAAAACTTTTATTATAAAAAAAGACATAAGCTATCGCAGCTGGAGGTGATCAGAGTTATGATTCACAATACCTTGAAGTCTGTGTTCCCCCTAACCCTAGGCTCCCCTTATCTCTACATGATCTTGCCATAAGTCCCACATGCCAAGTCCACATCATCCTTTAATAGTGAAATTTATTATTATTATTATCTAGTACTTCTAAAGCACCCAGGATCACGCTGAAGAGAAACGCATAAGTAGACGCGTGCACAACGGAATATTTTTTTCGTTTCGGATGCATTCGTTAAGTTCCTTAATTCGTTTTGGTGCTTTCATTATGTTGACGTTATAACGTATTCGTACTATCTATCTATCTATCTATCTATCTATTTATCCATATCTATCTATCTATCTATCTGTATCTATCTCTATTAGTATCTATTATATGTCTGTTTTCCTCTATCTATCTATCTTTCTATATTTATTTATTCATCCCTCCATCCATGCACCCATTATCGATATCTATCTATCTATCTATCTATCTATCTATCTATCTATCTATCTATCTACCTATCTCTATCTATCTATCTCTTTATCGCTTTATCTATCTATCTATCTATCTATCTATCTATCTATCTATCTATCTATCTATCTATCTATCAATTGATTTCTATCGATCTATTTATGTATCTATTTACAGCTACCTAGCATTTATTTGTCTATGCATCTGTCTGTCTATCCACCTATCTCTACATCCATCTCTCCATCCATCTATCTCTCCAGCCATCTATCTCTCCAGCCATCTCTCCCTCTGGCCATCTATCTCTCCAGCCATCCATCTCTCCATCGTCTAATTCTCCATCCATCTATCACTCTAGCCATCTATCTCTTCATCCATCTCTCCATCCAAATATCTGTTCAGCCATCTATCTCTCCAGCCATCTATCTCTCCATCCATCTATTTCTCCAGTCATCTATCTCTCCAGGCATCTATCTCTCCAGGCATCCATCTCTCCATCCTTCTATCTCTCCAGCCATTTATCTCTCCATCCATCTCTCCATCCATCTATTTCTCCATCCATCTATCTCTCCAGCCATCTATCTCTCTAGGCATCCATCTCTCCATCCATCTATCTCTCCAGCCATTTATCTCTCCATCCATCTATCTCTCCAGCCATTTATCTCCCCATCCATCTCTCCATCCATCTATCTCTCCATCCATCTATTTCTACAGCCATCTCTCTCTCGAGGCATCTATCTCTCCAGGCATCCATCTCTCCATCCTTCTATCTCTCCAGCCATTTATATCTCCATCCATCTCTCCATCCATCTATTTCTCCATCCATCTATCTCTCCATCCATCTATCTCTCCAGCCATTTATCTCTCCATCCATCTCTCCATCCATCTATCTCTCCAGCCATTTATCTCTCCATCCATCTCTCCATCCATCTATCTCTCCAGCCATTTATCTCCCCATCCATCTCTCTAGCCATCTATCTGTCCAGCCATCTATCTCATATAGGTTATTTAGTCTCCCTGTTTAATGCCATTATCATATTTATTTGGTTCCCAAGGCTAGGCTCGCTGCTAGTGGTGAACTCGTTCCACCTGAGATACTGTTACTCTTGTCTAGCTGACTCCTTGGCATGGAGGGGGGGGGGGGGTTGGCGTGATATACAAGGAAATGTTGACTATACTTTAAATGGGTTGTAAAGTGATGCAAATCACGATTTCACCAAACAGGGTGGGGGGGGGGTATCTCTCCCTTTGAACAAAAGAGGAACATATCCCTCTCCCCTGCTTAATTGTAATGGAAATATGAAACGATGACTGTAATTTGTCACAACACACCAACAGATGTGGAACGATAACACGTCAGTCACCGACGAGCTAAACACGTCCATTCAGCCTATCCTTTTCATCCTTTTCAATTACAGAGCTAGAAAGGGTTGTGTGATTGATTTCACATGGATCTGTATTGACACTAAAAGGGTTATAAGATCCAGTATAATGGAAGGTATTTCATATATTGTTATAAAAAAAAACTGTATTTAAAGGACAATTGTAACAAAATAATTCCTCAATCACACATACAAACGCCATTATTTGTCTTGTCTCTTGTCACGTTCCCGCTGCCGGCTGCTGGGATGTTAAAGAAACACTCTATTAAAAAAAATAGGGTTCCCTTTCTTTTTCCCACAAAAATCCTCTCTCCAAAAGATTCTGCCCAAATATTTTTAAAATTATTTTTAATACCGTAGATACTCGAGTATAACGCGACCCGAATATAATGCGATGGATAGAGATTTATTATGGAAATGAGAGAATACTCAAGACTCGAATATAACGCGTGGAGCAAAAGTTTACTGTACCGGTAAACAATTAAAATCCTTCCAGGTTCTCTTAACAGTCAGGCTCCCGCTCAGGCCAGGGTGTTCTGCTCTAGAATGATTGCAGTTGTTACGAAGTATGAAGCTGCCGGTCACCCGTCTTCTTTACTAGCGATTAGAGGTGAGCGAGGTCAATGATTGGCTTAAACCGAGCGTGCCCTCTGGCCATGATGGATCCCACCTCTCCCGGATCTGGGAGTTCCTGAAGTGTTTGCAAGCATCAGGGAGCCCGCATTCACTTCAGCGAGACTGCCAGAACTTCCGTGAGACTTGGGATCCAGAGCAAGGCAATTTTTTTTTTTTACACGCGATGCAGATGTCTCGAATATAACGCAACCCCTCAAATTTTAAGGTAAAATATTGTCACCAATATCTAGCGGTATACTCGAGTATCTACAGTAATAATTTTACTCACTAATTCTCCTTCGCCGCGTGCAGCTCCTTCTTTTAGGCTCAGGGACTCCCCAACCCGGAAGTCCCTGATGTTTTCTGGGCAATTTGCACTTCTATGCTACTTGCGTAGAACATGAACTGCAAATTGTGCAGCGCTATAGGACTTGTGCACGTTACGTGTGCAAATCCCGTAGCGCCTGAGCAGAATGACGGATTGAAGCATGCGCAGATCTGATCCATCAGCTGTTGATCGGTATCACGATTGAGAGTGTGACGTCGGCATGCTGTCTGTGTGCCGATGTCATAAGTGACCGATCTAGTGACCGGTAGCCGGGAAATTCAAAATCCAGGTTACTGGTGATGCTGTGTGGGGTGGAGGAAGCTATTTCTGCCAGATTGGGGCGGCTGGAGAGAAGGGGGGCATTTCGCACATCCTGATGACTTTATAAATGTAAAGTGGCCATGATGACAAGAATGTCCCTTTAAGTAATATTTTACCAAATAAAACCAAAATACCACCATGCTGATATTTTAGGGGGGTATGGGACAGTTTTGGGGGAAATCAGTAACTTTAAGGTGCAAAATTAAAGCATAAAGTCCGTTCATAAAACAAATCCTCAATCCCAGGCACACACTGTGGACATGTCTGAGAATAACTGATGGAAGGGATCAAAACACATCCCACCAGTTCCAACATGGTAGCCTGGACTTCTTCTCCTCATTTATATCAAGTCTTTATCATTGATGGTATATATAGAAATTCTCATGCTCTTACTTTGGTAACGAGCACATTAATGGGATAATTCAGCATTTATCTGTATATGAATAGATTAAGGTCCGCGCCTGCCTATTATTGAATACAATTTAAATATGTAAATTTCAATTATTCGACATCTGTTACAAAAAACTTGAAGAGATAAAAATGTAATAAAATTTTCATTTTGCAAAATTCCTGACAATATCAGATCTTAATGATAATGTGTCAGATCTGGCAAAATATATGTATTAGAAATGTCAAGTGCATAAGCTTTTCGGTGCGCAAATGCTAATAGAATGCAAAAACAGTATCCCTTGGCACAATGCATGCATACACTAACAGGGTTATTCAGAGAGCACCGAAATGTCGGTCACCGACATTTCGGTGCTCTCTCGTTTCCCGCACTTCGGGGAATCAAATCCCCAGACCCTACTGTGAATTCAGCATTCACCGCAGGGTCCCCGAAGTGCAGGGAAAATCCACCGACTGAATCCAAAAATCCACCGCAAAACCGCCGCATCGAACGGAAAAACTCCCGCAAAGCAGCCGAAAAAAGCCGACAATCCGCCAAAAAACGCAGAAAAAACCGAACATGTCTGGAAAAAGCCGCCGAACACAGAGCCGACCAGCCGCTGGAAAAGCCGACAAGCCAACAAACGGGGTAGAAAAAAAAAAAAAAAATCGATTTAACCCTTTCGCTGCTGAGGCTTTTCCCGCCCCTGTGCTGAGGTCATTTTTACCGGTTTTGCTCATCATGTTTAAACGTGTTTTGAAGGCTTATTTTAGTATATGACCCAGACATATTATATATCATTCTTTCCGTCAGACTCGGTAGATTCATAATATGTCATTATTATATGTATACGTTATGTCATGTCTGTATATTATAACAAAAAATGCAATAAAATATGTATTTTCAATAATTTACAATGTGTAAAGTGTTTTTTTTCACATTTTAACATGCGAGCAATTGCGGTTATATTTTGTATGGGGTGCGCTTGTTAAAAAAAATTAGAGATGGGGTCTCGTTACATTTTTTTTTGGGGAAAATTACACTATTTTTAACAAACGCACCGCATACAAAAATCGTTAGTGCAGCATCATTGTTCACATTATAATTGAAATGGGAACAATATTGCTGCATTAACAAACCAAAAAAAATAAAAAAAAGTGTTTATTTTTTTTTTATAATTTTTTTGTATTTTTATTTTTCATTTTTTTTTTTTACAACATTTTTCACTTTCATGTTTGGTATCGTTGGAACGGCCATGCTCTAACCCCTAACTGCCACGGATCGGGAGATAGGGAGTTCATTGGAACTCCCTATCTCCACCGTTGGTGGCAGTTAAGGGTTAAGTCCAGGACTGGCGTCATCGTGCTACGCACGATGACGCCAGTCCTCAGGGGGAGTTCCCGGAGGCTTGGCCGACATCCAAGATGTCGGCCAGCTCCGGGAAAGGATCGCGAACCGGCGCTTTTCAGCGCCGATTCGCGATCCAGCTCCCCAGGGGTTAATGCCAGGCATCATTTGGAAGGGCAGGCTGTGCCCTTCCAAATGATGCCTGGGTTAACCCCCGCAGAGCCGCCGATCGGGAGGGAGAGAGGTCCGAAGGACCTCACCCCCTCCCTTTCAGGCGCCTCCTCTGCACATGCGGGGGGGGGCGCCTGAATTAGGTGTCATCGCGCTGCCGCGATGACACCTAATTCCGGCGGCTGTGGTCCCGGATGCGCGGCTGACATCCAGGATGTCAGCCCGCACCGGGGGGGCCAGCGATCGGCCGGAACCCGGCCGAACGCTGACCCCAATGGGAGGACGCGCTCAGCGCGTCCTCCGCATACCAGCGGGAATGCTGAGGACGCGCTGAGCGCGTCCTCAGCATCCAAGTGGTTAAAGTTTCAAATTTGAAACACTGTTTGCAAAATAACTACTGGACGAAAATGTCTTGGATTAACATATAAGGTCCTATGAATGATAATAAAAAGGTCTGTTAGGGGAAAAAAAAAACAATATTTAAAAAAAGTCGCAGAAAAACTTTTGCCGAAAAAAATTACCCCAAATTCCTAAAAGATCAATAAATAAAGTGACTTTTTGCTGCAGATTAAAAGAATAAACGGTTTAATAGATATTGGTTAAAAACGGAAACATTTTTTACATTGAAACCTATGGGATTTGCCTGATTAAAATTCCCAAATGAAACCACTGAACATCAGGGCATTTCACTGACATTTCTCTGCTGTTCGGTGTTATCTGAATAGATTATCCCAGGGGTGGGCGATTACAGCCCTCCAGATGTTTTGAAACTAAATTTCCCTTGAGGCTCTACAAACCTAATGAGCAGCCGAGCATCAAGGGAAATGTTGTTTCAAAACATCTGGAGGGCCATAATTGCCCACCCCTGGATTAACCATTACTTCTCTATGGGGGATTTCACTGCTGTCGAACAGCGCTGTATTTCGCTGGCAATTTCTGCCTGCTTTCTGAATAGCCAAATGGCCACGGAATTGCACCGTATGGGGCAATCCACTGTTCCGTGCAATTTCGGGGCCAGATCGGTGCTCTCTGAATAATCCCTATAGTATGATGCCAAGGTGGTAACACTTTTTAAAACCAGCTGGGAAAGTGTGTGCCTGACATCTGCATTAACCCTTTCGCTGCTGAGCCATTTCACGCCAGTGTGCTGAGGTCATTTTTACCGGGTTCGCTCATCATGTTTAAACGCATTTTGATGCCATATTTTATTATATGACCCAGACATATTATATATCGTTCTTTTCGGCAGAATCATAATATATCATTATTATATGTATACGTCATGTCCTTTCTGTATATTATAACAAAAAATGCAGTAAAATTTTATTTTTCAATAATTTACAACATGTAAAGTGTTTTTTCTCACATTTTAACAAGCGAGCGTTTGCGGTTATATTTTCTATTGGGTGCGCTTGTTTAAAATATTACAAATGGTGACTCGTTACATTTTTTTGGTGGAAAATCAGGTGATTTTAAACAAACGCACCCCTTACAAAAAACGTTAGTGCAGCATCATTGTTCACATTATAATTGAAATGGGAACAATATTGCTGCATTAACAAAAACAAAACAACAAAATTTTTTTTATTTTTTTATTTCTTTATTTATTTTTTAATATTTATTTATTTAATTTTTTTTCTTTACATTTAACATGGTCATGTTTGGTATCGTTGGAAAGGCCATGCTCTTGCCGATCCAAAGATTCCAAACACTAACCCCTATCTGCCACGGATCGGGAGATAGGAGGTTCATTGGAACCCCCTATCTCCACCATTGGTGGCAGCTAGGGGTTAGCTCCAAAACTGACGTCATCGCGCTATGCACAATGACGCCAGTCATCAGGGTAAGATCCCGGAAGCTTGGCCGACATCCAACATATCGGCCAGCTCTGGGAAAGGATCGCTATCTGGTGCGTTTTGGTGCCAAATAGCGATCCGGTCCCCAAGGTGTTAAGGCTGTGCCCTTCCAAACCATGCCTGGCTTTGATCGCTGGCCCGAACTGAAGGGGAGGAAGAGAGGTCCAAAGGACCTCACCCCCTCCCTTTCAGGCGCCTCCTCCGCACTCGCGGGGGGGGCGCCTGCAATAGATGTCATTGCGCTGCCGCAATGACATCTATTGGTGCCCACGGCGGTCCCGGATGCTGGGCTGACATCAAGGATGTCAGCCCAGACCGGGGGGCACAGCGATTGGCCGGAATTTGCCCGATTGCTGGCTGCAAAGGGAGGACGCGCTCAGCGCGTCCACCGCAGCCAACGCTACCTGCGGGTGGACACGCTGAGCGCGTCCTCCGCAGCGAAGCGGTTAAGACCAGAACTGCAGTAACTCATTTTGGCCAGTAGGTGGTAACATCTGCCCACCAAATAGACTATTACAGTTAGGAATACATCGGGAATAATCCCAAATATTTCTTACCGTATAATTAAAACTGATTTAAAAAAACTCTGGCTCCTGAAAGTGGTTTTCTGGAAAATCATTGATAGTGAAGGGGTTAAATATCAGTAATTTAGTAAACAATTTCATAAGGCGTTCTTCAATGTCTGAAGTTATATATGGTGTCACCGCCAAGTAGGACAATCAAACCCAGAACCATGCTGCATGTCTTCAAAATCTGGACCTTTCTGACGGATCTGGGAGGTTTCGACGGAATAAAAGCTTGAAAGATGATATTTTATGGTTATTCCGTTATTCTTCAGTGTTGGCAACAAATTGCAATCTTTACTTAGTGCTTGGAAAGATTGCTTGTGATAGCAATTATGAAATTATTTCATTAACTAAAGTAGCTTAACGTTCCAAAAACTGGAATCTGTGACTCCTTTAATGTACAGGTCACCGTCCTACAATCTATCGTGGCTCCAAACTGATGGCTTGCAGGTACAAACCTAAAAATTAAGAAGCAAATACTATCGGTTCAAGCGGACTTAATGCTTCAGACTGTAAAATGTTTAACTCTTCGACGTTATGTAATTAATTTTTTTATTTTTGTATCGGCTCTTCTCACATTCGGTAAAACCTCCAGAGAAAACCTATAACGCAATGATTGAAGTGGTTATTTTTCTACGTTTGGTCTTGGTTTTTGAAGGTCTTCTCCTGCCTGAGTTCTTCGTGAGCCACAAAACACATTTGTTCAGACTTATAGAACAAAATGAGAAGGTGAACACGAAAAAAAGTGTTTGCTTGGAAGTGAAATCAGAAACAACATAAATATTTTAGAAGCTTTGCTCATGGCCAACTGATGGACTCCACACTGTTGGCCAACTGATGGACTCCACACTGTTGGCCAACTGATGGACTCCACACTGTTGGCCAACTGATGGACTCCACACTGTTGGCCAACTGATGGACTCCACACTGTTGGCCAACTGATGGACTCCACACTGTTGGCCAACTGATGGCTGATCAACTGATCACTGTTGAGCGACGATGACTCCGGTGAAGTCTTCATGTTGGCAAAGCAAGTATTGTAGTTCTACGACAACTGTATATATACCGTTCTGTTGTTGCTTAGAGCTAAAGTTTTGGAGATTATAGGAGTTACTCAGAGGGGGGTTACTCATTCCCCGTGTTTCCCTGCACTAAGGGGAATCAAAGTTCTCCACCGTACGGTGTATTCAGCATTTACCGCAGGGTCCCCGGAGTGCTTGGAAAACCCGACAAACACTCAAAAACACTCACCGAAAACCTGCAAAACCAACGCTGAACACACCGGAAAAAGTCGATGAGCCACTGATCACAGCGCAGAGCAGCCGCCGGAAAAAGCCCACAAGCTGACGAACAGGGTCAAAAAAAAAACAGAACACTTGAAAGTTTTAAAATTTAAATGCTGTTTGCAAAAAAACAAAAATGCCTGGAATTTACATATAAGGTCCAATGAATGATAATAAAAAGGGCTGTTACAGAAAAATGAAAAAACTATTTAAAAAAAAGAAAAAAAATTGCCAAAAAAATCCTGAAAAATGCCTAAAAGATCGTAAAAACTCTAGATATAAAGAGACTCTTTACAGCAGAGTAAAATAATAAACGGTTTATTAGATATTGAATTAAAACGGGAATATTTTTAACATTGAAGCCTATGGGATTCTCCTGAATAAACCTGATGAATGAAAACAACGAACAGCAGGGCATTTCGGCAACTTTTCTCTGCTGTTCGCTGTTCTCTGAATAGATTAACCATTGCTTCTCTATGGGGATTTCACTACCGTCGAACAGCACCGAACGTGCAGTCAATTCGCCTACATTTGGCAAATTGCCTGCTCTCTGAATAGCCGAATGACCCCGAAATGTGACCGTACGCTGAATTTCAGTGTCCGGTTACATTTCGGCAGCATTTCAGACCTCTCTGAATAACCCCTTATATAGTAAAAAAATAGTATTTTTATTTTTGGCAAACATCTGCCCCATCAGATTTCATGTTGAAATACATTTCATCAGTGGCTAAATTGTTTCCACAGAAGTTGCATTTTTGTAATCTGTGAAGGACCAGCAAAGAATCCTCTATGGACTGCTGCCAGCACTTATCACCTTTGCAGGCACCCATGTATTGACCCATCAGCCATATTGGATGGTGTGATGACATATTAACTATAATTACTGATATTTCTATACCCTACTGATGAGGCCTAACAAGGCCAAACGGGTCACCTGGGGTTACTGAAACTGTCATGCACAGAGGACTTCCTTGGCACTTCAGTTCTAGATTGTCTTTTTGGGTGATAACAGTCTGATTGGCATATGTATTGTCTTCTCTGTAATGGCACCATCGACCTAAAACCTTATGAGACCTAAGTATTGACCCATTGTACAGGAAGACACTAGTGCTGCTTCTGTTTTCAGTACTCTCATAAACCTTGTTGTTGCGCAGATGTTGACTTTTGGTGCCATCATCTTTCAATACTTGAGTGTAGACAGGTTTGATTATTATCCATTGTGAATCCTACCTCCCATCATGTTAGACCCTAGTTGCAACTGAATTCGTAGTTGGGATTACGGATGGGCTGCCGGTTTGAATCAGTTTGAGGCTCGATTTGAATATCGACTGTTCGAAAATTCGTGAACTTCGAACTTTTTGGGACGGTCGCGGAAAGTTCGAGGAAATTTTTTTTTTCAAAAAATTCCAAGAAATGCTTAAAAGATCCTAAAAAAATCTAAAAATAAAGAGACTCTTTACTGCAGAATATAATAATAAAAGGTTTATTAGATATTGAATTAAAATGAGAATATGTTTAACATTTAAAGCCTATGGGATTCATAAACATTTCCCACTCCTTGTTGGTCAAACATTTCCCATTCCTTGTCGGTCAAACATTTCCCACTCATTGTTGGTCAAACATTTTCCACTCCTTGTTGGTCAAAAATTTCCCACTCATTGTTGCTCAAACATTTCCCACTCATTGTTGGTCAAACATTTTCCACTCCTTGTTGATCAAACATTTCCCACTCCTTGTTGGTCAAACATTTCCCACTCCTTGTTGATCAAACATTTCCCACTTATTGTTGGCCAAACATTTCCCACTCGTTGTTGGTCAATTATTTCCCACTCATTGTTGGTCAAACATTTCCCACTCCTTGTTGGTCAAACATTTCCCACTCATTGTTGGTCAAACATTTCCCATGGCTTCAAATCGCATTTAAACATGAGCAAAAGCGGTAAAAATTAGCTCAACGCACAGCGGTGAAATGGCTCAGCACTCAGCAGTGAAAGGGTTAAAAACAGTTTGGTTTTTTTCATTGTTTCCTGTCCCCCAGGGCAGTACCCGGACCCCCATACACCTTTTATGTCCAATATCTTGCATATATGCCCTCTTGGAGGGGACCTTAATTTTCAAACGTTAGAGCCCCATTGACTTGCATGCTGTTCGAATTGAGTTCGAGTTCGCGGTCAAACGTTTTCGGATGTTCGAGTTTGAATGCGAATCGAATACAGTGGTGTTCGGCCCATCACTAGTTGGGATTGTACTCCATTTCTCCTTTCTTTTTTGACATTTTTCTGGCAAGGGAGAAAAACGCTATGCCTCATTAATTGAAGAACCCATTCACCGAGATGATATTACTGAATTTATGACTTGATTCAGCCTTATTCAAATTCAAGGCGCATGTAACAATGAAGTAAGGTACAGGAAATGGAAGACCTCCTTGAACAGAAAATATAATAATTCAGGATTGAGAACATCATTAGACCTTCCATACCAAGAATAATGAGCTTCAGCAGCACTGTATAATATAGGGAGACCACCACAGACAGAAAACGTAGTATTCAGTAATTTCCGAGAAGTATCATGTACATTACTAGACCCTTTGCACCTTGATCAAAAGCTACGGTAAATTATACTTGAAAAGGAAATAGGTAATCGGAAGAACATTCTGTGCTACCATAGCACATTCTATTTTAGAATGCAAATGGTATCTGTCCGTCAATCGCCGTTGCCCCTGGGACACGAAAAGCAAGATAGAATTTCAAAACTTTACAGATACTGCGCCGCAGGAATCTCATCTTGCCATATATGATTTGCCATCAGCCAGGATCAGAGGTGAGATAGATTAACCAGATATGCTTTACGGCTTTAAACACGATCTCTCGTGACTTTTCATTTCTCTTTCACAGCTCAGCGTTCCGAGATGATGTGACACAAGCTAGTTTTCCCAAGCAAGCACAAGTGTCATTTCTATCTAGCGTTGTTCGCTGAGGAAAAATCCCCCATGAATAAAAGAATAAATAAAAATATATATAATGATGGTGGTTTTGGAGAAGATGAGAGCTCCGTTAAACACTGACCTGCCACAGCTGTCTCTGACATATCCCTTGGTGACGTTTTTCATACGGCTTTCCCCACGCCATGAAGGTTGCGGGTAAACAACGATTCAATGGGGAGATGTTTAAATACAGACATAATTTCTAATGGAACATGAGATCTTTTTTCGTTTTTTTTTCCAGAATGTGTGATATTACGTGCCAAGATTTATGAGAGCATTTAAACATTCAGACAAGTTTAATGAGGTGTTCAAATATCTCAATTGTAATGTCATGTTGCAGTTGTAGGACGCTTGACTCTTACTTCACTTGGATGATATACTAGAATTAGGGTATGAACAGGGACCACGGAATCAGTCTAGGTACAGGGTCGAATGACAAGTAATCCTGTGGAAGGTGTAAGTAGACCTGGCAGCAGAACTGGCCAACAGACTTGCACCATTTGGTCATCCATTTTGAAAATGTCCTGATACACTCAGGTGTAGCCAGGTTTGCCGGGAAATGTTCTGATACACTCAAATGTACCGAGATAGTGAGAGGTCACTAGATTGGTCAAGGAGGTCTTTAAACCACCCCATGGATTCCTGAGTGACAAGGTGCCTCTACATCTTCCCAACTGGACCAATGATCATTGAGCCCCACTATGTAATGGAATGGATTAAATGAAATGATCCAGACTTTGTTACATGTTCTAAAAGGTGTTGGTTCAACATGTACATTACTAATTTACTAGGATCAGACAGGCACATTTGTCCATTTTGTCATCAGCCAGAAGAAGAGGCAGGAGTTGGCTTAGCAAATTAAAATGGTTTCTTCGTCTCAGCTCTCTTGGGGGAATACTTTTTTAAATAAAACAACTTACGCAGACCACAAGATAATATGATTCATTGGAGTTTGCTATTAGTTCACCGAGGAACAGACACAATGACTAATGGATCAACCAAGTTATTTGCAGTTTCCTCCACTGGTTCATTTGCAGATCTATTAAAGGAAACCTATTTTTCTAAGCAATTGGATTTTTCCCAATGAAAAATGTCTTTGGCCGTTGATGGGCTTTCTTGTGCTCGGCCGTCCTTGTATGCCCCTGGAGCTGGCAAAATCATGATTGTCCGGCAACACATAACACGATTTATACTTTTCTGACAGTGCCTCACTTGACAGGGACATTCTCATATCCCCAGAGGTTCAGCAGATATTGCATGAGTCACTCCTCAATGTGACAAAGTGTACATGAAATACGGAACTGGTATGTCGCGAGAAACGGAACCCTTTCCTCCAGCCGTGTCATTATCAACCAACTTCTATCTCTAATAATCTACAAGTATAGGGAGCTCCATGGTACGATCATGCATTTTGTATGTTCATACTTGAATGCAAGTGATAGTGGGAGGTGTAGGCAGGACTGGGGCATCCATTAAGCCAATTGGGCAGTAGCCTAGGGCGCCACTAGCAAGTAGTGATGAGCCAAACACCCCCGTGTTCGGTTCACATTCGAACTCAAACAATTGTCAAAAGTTTGAGTTCGAACACGAACATGAACCGAACTCAATGCAAGTCAATGGGACTCGAAAGTTCGATTTTTAGAATGCCCTCCAAGAGGGCATATGTGCAAGATATTTGCCATAAAAGGTGTATGGGGGTCCGGGTAGTGCCCTGGGGGACAGGAAACAAGGACAAAAAGTTTAAAAAAAAAACATTTTTAAAGGAACAGTGAGTTTTCCATGAAATAAAGGTTAAGAATAAAAACAAAAAATTCCTTCAAATATCGTGCCTAGGAGGTCCCCATAACCTGCCCGTGAAGTGGCGGATTTGTAGGATGTATAGAAACACTTAAAAACAAAAAAATTACATTTCAAATGACGGTAAATGCTTTTCCTTTAATCTATTCATAAACAACTGCTTGGGGTGGCAGCCTGTAAGAAAAGAGGAGACATTTTAGGACACGCAGAAAAAGTTTAGTGATTTTTGGCTAAAATATGTTGAAACTTATGCAGGCTTTGGATGAAAGTAACAATAGGTACTTTAAAATTGGGCCTTTAGTGTCTGCAACAGTGCCGTCACACCGTAACCCCTCTGTGGTATTGTGGAAGAGTGCAGGGTTGGACCCTGCGGTCCAATATTAAAATGATATGAATCTGGTATAGGCATCAGTGGCAGTGCACCCAAATATTGTGCCTTTGGTGGCAGCAAGTGCCTTCACACCGTAACCCCTTTGTGGTATTGTGGAAGAGTGCAGTGGTGGAGGTTTTGGTATAATGCAGAAGAGATCCCTGATCTATTCAGTTACATAAGCAGCTATAACAAAACCAGGTCAGCAATGTTTAGGCACTTGTACTGCGCTACTGTATATGGTGAGAATCGGCGCACACCAGTAGCAACAGGAAGCAAACAGAACAGGCAGGGAATACACAGAGAGAATAGTCAAATGGCAGGAAAAGTCGGTAACAGATCGGGTCCTCAGAACAAGCAGGGTCAGTAGCAAGTATACAAACTGATTCGGTAAGCTAGCGATGCGGGAATAAAGGCTGAGACACACTGAGCGTGTAGCGACGCACAGCGTAGGGAACCGAAGAGAAGCAAACATTTTGCAGGCATGACTTCACTCTGCTCTGCCTCGCAGCGTGTCTACACTGCATTACGTTTGCTTCTCACCGCACTGGACAGAAATCCGCTAACTAACTTAAAATGTACACACAAAACCATTTTATTTTCACAAAGCACATGTTATATAGCAAAAAAAGTTTCTACTGAATAAAATACATAAAAAATTACTGTTAATTTAATAGGAATAGTATAAAAATATAAAAAAAAGGTAACCCCTGTTCCTATATATTATAGGGACACGGAGCGCTGTGTATAGAGTAGGGATGCATTGATACCACACACAGACATATACATATATATCAACAACACGTAGACCTATATACACCCACACACAGACCTCAGACCATATATACACATACGCACATGGGGGTGGCATGTGGACAATCTCAACTAAATGCGCCCCCCCCCATTTGGCTGTTTCCTCCAGAAGAAATGTTGAACCCGACAGAGCAGAGAATATATATTATTCTCTGCTCTATCGGGTTCAACATTTCTTCTGGAGGGATCAGCCAAATGGGGGGGGGGCAATTAGTTGCCAAAATGTGTGTGTAATACAAGTCTGGATATATATATTTATAAGAGTATAGATATATATCTTATCTATATATATATATCATACCTGCCCTTACCTTTCCCTATAAATTTGCTAAAAATATGCACACAAAAAAAACAAACCACTGCCTGAGACCCCGCGCAGCCCACTTGCCACCCCCCTCTACCTGGCTGAATGAATCTAATATATATAATTAAATACATTCAGCGAGGTAGAGAAAGGAAAAAAAGCTTTGTTTTATGTTCCCGGGGACATTTAAAAATGTCCTCGGATTTTATTTTTGTTAGAAATGTGTCGCCTTACCTTAGCCTGGTGGTCAGTGGGGGCTCCCTGGATCCTGGTTGTGGGGGGGGGGGTCTGCCGTGGCCGCAGTTGCAGTGGCTCCCTCCCTGCGCTGCCTGTCTCTGCCACATGCACCCAGCCGGCTAGCCCGCACAGTCTCAGCTCTGTCATTCGGAGGCCTTTTTCCCCCAAGGGGATCCTTGGGAGGCCCCAGCAGGCTGCCCTCTACAGTGCCTGATTAGAGGGCCGTGTTTGCCTGATGTTTTAGTAACAAGAATGTTTTATCCCATAAACTTCAATGTTAAAAATATTCCCGTTTTAATTCAATATCTAATAAACCGTTGCTTATAATATTCTGCAGTAAAGAGTCTCTTTATTTCTAGAATTTTTAGTATTTTTTAAGCATTTTTTATACTTTTTAAAAAAAAAAAAATCAAACTTTTGGCGAACGTCCCAAAAAGTTCAAAGTTCGCGAACTGTTGAACAGCCGATGTTCGGTGCAAACTCCGAACAGATCGAACCGAACACCTCATCCCTACTAGCAAGGGGGGAGCGCTGCTCTTGGCTAATATATCCACAGACACTATGGCAAAAGTTATGTTCTGTCTGCTTAGCACTGCCGCACCACTGCAGCAGAGTCGTCGTGCCCGGTAGCCCAGCACAGCACGAGAGCTCTTGAATTGCGAGCGACCTCTGCATATGAGCTAACTCCTCTGTCACACTGCGAGCTGCTAATAAAACGAACACTATCGGGCAACAAAAATGGCAGGGAGGGCATTTGTTATATCCAGCCTCCTGCATGTGCTGCCTGCGAGTGTTGAGGCCTCACAAGAGTATGAGATGTATTAGGAGAACAGAGGCAATATTTGATGAGCAAACATTAGGGAGTGGGAGTGCAAAATGATTTTTTTTTGCCTAGGGTGGCAGAAATCCTTGCATGGGTCCTGGATGTATGACCTATCTGAGACGTATGTTGTTAGTGATACAATGAAAAGCAATGATGATACAAATGTGTGTGGTGTTTGTGAAAACCTTGATGTTGAGAATGGACATATACATATATAACCATCGATGAAGCATGGTTGGAAGCATCATCAATGATGGATGGATATACTCCAACTATGTAGCATCCCATTGAAACTGTTGTGTCAAAGGGATGAGTACAACTGTTACGCATATCAGGTTCTCAATGAGTGTCTTCAATATAATAACTATAACAAACACTGTGTGCCAGGAGTCAGAGCAGCAAAAAATTTGAAAACTGAAACCAGGAATGACGCGTTTCACATTTCTTTTCTCATCTAGACGTTTTACTGAAGGCTCTCATGTTCTTTGCTTCCAGTGGGTTTATATTTTTCACTGACGATTCTTATTCGGCATCTAAATAATATTATTAAAAATAATATATAAAAAAAAAGGATTTTAATAAAACTCCTATTCTCCAGCATCCCACTGACAGGTTTTCAATGCTGCACATACACGGTCCACCTTATAAACGGCCGTCATTACAGATATCTATAAAGCTGTCCCACGGTGTGAAAAATGCTGTAAAAGTCACTAATAATAATAATAAAGCTGCACCTCTTTGTATCATGACTGTCTAAATGACATATTGCTGTTGAGCTCGCGTCTGAACCAGGCTTTCAGGAAGAAATACGCCAGGACGACAAAGGCTAAAAAGCTTTTAGGAGAACATTCTGTTGCCTGTTGTGTGTAACATAAATAGAGGATATTTTTTTTTATAACAGTCCCAGAAGCCTTTGTGAAATAACGAGAGTGACTCTTTATCTATTATAAAGTTTCTATCTATCTATCTATCTATCTATCTATCTATCTATCTATCTATCTATCTATCTATCTATCTATCTCTGTGCCTATCTGTCCTTTCTCTGCCACCGTCACATTCCAACTGGCCTTTTAATTGTACACTTGAAAATCCTTGAGATCCGCATTTACAGTATAAACGCACAACCGCCATACTGTAAATTAATTTGTAATTTGCGCAAGCTCATACATTGCCATTTATACTGTTATTGTCAGGAGACCAGGCTCAGACAAGCCTGTGCCCGCACCTGACTCCGGCAGCCCTGTTCCTGCATGATTTTGCTAAAGGTTTGCCTGCCAGCTTATGCATATGCAGGCTCCTGGGAACCTTACCTGGATGCCGTGCTCATTCTAGGATGCCTCAGGTGCACCCCATTCCACCTAATGATGAGGCCTCCTTAAAAGCAAGATACGCCCTCTCCTCAGGGCTTCAACATTGCATCCTACCAGACCTGACAACCTGAAGCTCCCTGTTCCTCAGCCAAGTTTACCCTCCTTTGATCCTACTGAGAATCCTACCGAGAATCCTACCAAGAAACATTACCGAGAAACCCTACCTTCTATCTTTATTTCCTGGTGCCTTACCATGATGTTGGATTACCAGTGTACCAGACCACTTTGTCATGGACTCTGATTATCCTATTAGCTTGCCGCCTGCCAAGACCCCTTTGCCATGGACTCTGATTAGGATATTACCTGCCCCCGCCTGGAACCCCTGCCACAGACTTTAATCTACTTTGCCTTAATTGATCTGTTTCTTCCTTCTGTGTCAACCCGCAAGTTCCTACTGTAATATTCCACTTTTATATTTATGACCAACAAGGCCATACTGTAATATTTTCCCTTTTACAGTTACAACGTGCAAGACTGTACTGTAATGTTTCACTCTTACAGTAAAAACACACATGATTGGGATTTACAGTAAAACTCGCATTTTTCAGGATTTAAAGTAAAAATGCGTATGTCCGAAATGTACAGTAAGATGAGCATTTATGGGTTTATAGTAAAACACGCGCATTCAGGACATCAAATTACAACTCACATGTCAGGGATTTAATTTTAAAATACACATTTTGCAATCTCTATACGGTAAGAGCCGGACAAATACCATAAACGGTCACTGCAAGCATCCAAGAAGCCGTTTATCAACACTTTTCAGCACTTGATATTTTGTTGTGAGTAGCTCAATTCTGAATGCTCTGCACCTCTCAATGTGATTTGGGTTGTCTGCGCTATGTCCCCCTCTTTATTTTGGAGGGACACTGTTATATCATAGAGGAGGACCCCAAGAAAAGAAAGGGGGGATCGCCCATACGGATCCAAAGGTACCGTGTTTTGAGCCTGACGTATGTGGGCTCTATGACACGTGAGTGGAATTTACCAGAAGTTTTTTTTATGTAAATCCATATATGAAAGCGGTCCTGCACTATATATATTTCTCTTTCGTTGAGGCCTTTCGAACTAAAGATTGGAGAAGATTGGAGAATCTGAAGTAGCGCTCCACCGGTGAAAGATTGTGTATGAACTATTCTGTACCTAGGATAGAGGGTACTTCTTTGGTGTAGAGAGACACTTATTTTCCTCACATTGTGCTTTTAATCGTGCTCTATATTTATTTTTTCCGCTCATACTATATCTGTATTTTTGCATTTGTTGGAAATCAC
>RXON01004343.1:0-10991 GCA_009667805.1 Leptobrachium leishanense | reverse complement strand
TAGAGCCTTGAAATATACAGGCTCTGACCCATGTGAGTGGGCTATTGCTGCATACAATATTGTGTTTTTGCTATACTGTATCGCGCTATTGTGTCTTTTTTCTTTGTTTTTTTACATGTCATTGGAATGCTAACATCCCTGTCATCCGCGATTGGTAAATATATCCAGTTTATTTACATTTGCACTGTTCTTGTGGTTGTGGACCCCACATTGTTCTTCACCATATATGATTATATGAGCGCTGTCCTTTTTCGGAGGAGCCGAAAAGGAGCCGAATCACACAGAGCCGAAGCAGCTGTGACGTAGAGGAGGCAGTGAATAAATTAGAAAAACCATTTGTATGTCTGGGAAAAAGAAAGGCTGTTTGCAAAGAAACTACTGAGCGAAAATGTCTGAAATTTTCACAGGAGGTCCAGGGAATGATAATAAAGAGGGCTGTTACAAAAAAAATAAGTAAACTGAAAAAAAAAAAAAAAGAAAATCGGACTTTTAATTTTTTTTTAAAAAATTCAGAAAAATGCTTAAAGTATCCTAAAAAATCTATAAATAAAGAGACTTTTTGCTGCAGAATTTTATAATGAACGGTTTATTAGATATTGAATTAAAACGGGAATATATTTAACATTGAAGCCTATGGGATTCTCCTGAATAAATTTGCCGAATTAAACCACCGAATGGCAAGGACATTAGGGGAACCTTTCACTGCTGGTTTGTGTTCTCTGAATAGCCGAAGCAGTGCATTTTCTTGGGGTTTTCACTGCCCTCGAACAGGGACCGAACAGGCACCGTAATGTTCAGGCAATTCGACAGGATTTGGCGAATTGCCTGCTCTCTGGATAGCCGAATGGCCAGGAAAGGTAACCGAACCCTGATTTTCAGCGTTCAGTTACCTTTCTCAAACAATTCGAATCTCTTTGGATAACCCTGCTAGTCAATGTTACCAACAACAAAATTTGTTGAGGTTATTAACAAAATTGTATTTGTGCACCATGGACCTCATTCTTCAAACCAGCTATACTGTTGGTTAACAGGCATAATGTGCAGAAAATTAACATCATATGGGTTAAGCATTAATTTTAATTATCCTTTCAATGAGCAAACATTTTTTTCCTTAATATAATAAAATGTTTAAGGAATACAGAAAATGCATGTATAAGATATGTGCCTAGAATTTGACCTCCTTTGGAAAACCGTAAGTTATCATACTTTATACAAAGACTTGAAATTGAGGTGTATACAAACCTTGTCTAAAAATATTAATTTATAACACAGCAGACAAAATCCAAACGTATTTTTAAAGAATTAATTTTATTTCTATTATTAAACACATCTCTTGGCTTTTAAGATTAATTTCAATGTGCAAACATTATTTTCCATTAAAATATAGTAAAAATGTTTATGGAATACAGAAAATGCATGTATAAGATATATGTGCCTAGAATTTGAACCTATCTTGGAAAACTGAAGCTTTCATACTTTATACAAAGACTTAATAATGTAGGTGTATACAAACCTTGTCTTAAAATATTAATTTATGACACACAGCCAAATGCAAACGTACTTTTAAAGAATTATTTTATTTCTATTATTAAACACGTCTCTTGGCTTTTAAGATTAAAAAGCTGTTAAACAATTAGCGAAAAGAGCTATAATCAACCTGTGCAGCAATCACTTACTGATAAGTAGAGTTGTAAGTAGATCCCCAACAATCTTAGAGTGAATAATTGCTTTTATCCTATGATAATATTTTTATATAATAACCACAGTATGCGCTTTAGTTTTTTTATGAAAAACTGTTTGAGTGTATTTTAAGCAATATATTGAACATTATGACTTAACAAACAAAGAAAAAAATGTTTTTCTTGAGAAATGTTATTTTTACTGAAATGCATAAATTTGCATAGATAATTAAATGGGTGTGGCTAGGGAAAACAAACCCCGTTTGCACTTAAATGTCTTACTTTAACCACTTCCACCATTGATATCAATAGACTGACCTGCTAAAGTTTAAAAACTTTTCACATACTTTGCACATAAAAATTCCAATCTAAGAACTATCAGGGTTATCCAAAGAGATTCGAAAAGTCACCGCACGTTCGGTGACTTTTCGTTCTCTTCAATTCGGTTCCTTTTGCCGATTGCATTTCGGTGACCCTGCGGTGTATTCAGCAAACAGCACAGGGTCCCCGAATTGCAGGGAAAAGCTGCCGCAAACCTGACGAAACTCACCGAATGCACGCTGAAAACAAGCAAAAACATCTGGATTAACCTCGAAAACCCGAACAGGAGCCGAAAGGACCGAACATGAGCCGAATCACACAGAGCCGAAGCAGCTGTGACGTAGAGGAGGCAGTGAATAAATTAGAAAAACCATTTGTATGAATCTGGGAAAATGAAACGCTGTTTGCAAAGAAACTACTGAGCGAAAATGTCTGAAATTTTCACAGGAGGTCCAGGGAATGATAATAAAGAGGGCTGTTACAAAAAAAATAAGCAAACTGAAAAAAAAAAAAAAAAAAAAATCGGACTTTTAAATTTTTTTTAAAAAATTCAGAAAAATGCTTAAAGTATCCTAAAAAATCTATAAATAAAGAGACTTTTTGCTGCAGAATTTTATAATGAACGGTTTATTAGATATTGAATTAAAACAGGAATATTTTTAACATTGAAGCCTATGGGATTCTCCTGAATAAACTTGCCGAATTAAACCAGCGAATGGCAGGGCATTTCGGGAACCTTTCACTGCTGGTTTGTGTTCTCTGAATAGCCGAAGCAGTGCTTTTTCATGGGGATTTCACTGCCCTCGAACAGGCACCGAACAGGCACCGTATGTGCAGGCAATTCGCCAGGATTTGGCGAATTGCCTGCTCTCTGGATAGCCGAATGGCCAGGAAAGGTAACCGAACGCTGATTTTCAGCGTTCGGTTACCTTTCTCAAGCAATTCGAATCTCTTTGGATAACCCTGTTAATTTAACCCTCTTCCACCATTGATATCATAGACTGACCTGCTAATAGTTAAAAACTTTTCACATACTTTGCACATAAAATTTCCAATCTAAGAAACAAAGTCAATGTTACCAACAACAAAATTTGTTGAGGTTATTAACAAAATTGTATTTGTGCACCATGGACCTCATTCTTCAAACCAGCTATACTGTTGGTTAACAGGCATAATGTGCAGAAAATTAACATCATATGGGTTAAGCATTAATTTTAATTTATCCTTTCAATGAGCAAACATTATTTTTCCTTAAATAAGCAGGGTTATCCAAAGAGATTCGAATTGCTTGAGAAAGGTAACCGAACGCTGAAAATCAGCATTCGGTTACCTTTCCTGGCCATTCGGCTATCCAGAGAGCAGGCAATTCGCCAAATCCTGTCGAATTGCCTGCACATACGGTGACTGTTCGGTCCCTGTTCGAGGGCAGTGAAATCCCCATGAAAAAGCATTGCTTCGGCTATTCAGAGAACACAAACCAGCAGTGAAAGGTTCCCCTAATGCCCTGCCATTCGGTGGTTTCATTCGGCAAATTTATTCAGGAGAATCCCATAGGCTTCAATGTAAAAATATTCCTGTTTTAATTCAATATCTAATAAACCGTTCATTATAAAATTCTGCAGCAAAAAGTCTCTTTATTTATAGATTTTTTAGGATACTTTAAGCATTTTTCTGAATTTTTTAAAAAAAAATTTAAAAGTCCGATTTTTTTTTTTTTTTTTTCAGTTTGCTAATTTTTTTTGTAACAGCCCTCTTTATTATCATTCCCTGGACCTCCTGTGAAAATTTCAGACATTTTCGCTCAGTAGTTTCTTTGCAAACAGCGTTTCTTTTTCCCAGATTCATACAAATGGTTTTTCGAATTTATTCACTGCCTCCTCTACGTCACAGCTGCTTCGGCTCTGTGTGATTCGGCTCCTGTTCGGCTCCTGTTCGGCTTCCTCGAAGGTTAATCCAGATGTTTTTGCTTGTTTTCAGCGTGCATTCGGTTAGTTTTCGTCAGCTTTGCGGCAGCTTTTCCCTGCAATTCGGGGACCCTGTGGTGTTTGCTGAATACACCGCAGGGTCACCGAAATGCAATCGGCAAAAGGAACCGAATTGAAGAGAACGAAAAGTCACCGAACGTGCGGTGACTTTTCGAATCTCTTTGGATAACCCTGATAATAATAAAATGTTTAAGGAATACAGAAAATGCATGTATAAGATATGTGCCTAGAATTTGACCTATCTTGGAAAACTGAAGCTTTCATACTTTATACAAAGACTTAATAATGTAGGTGTATACAAACCTTGTCTTAAAATATTAATTTATGACACACAGCCAAAATGCAAACGTATTTTTAAAGAATTAGTTTATTTCTATTATTAAACACGTCTCTTGGCTTTTAAGATTAAAAAACTGTTAAACAATTAGCAAAAGAGCTAGAATCAACATAAGCAACAATCCTTACTGATAAGTAGAGTTGTAAGTAGATCCCCAACAAGCTTAGAGTGAATAATTGCTTTTATCCTATGATATTTTTATATATTAACCACAATATGCACTGTATTTTTTTATAAAACAACTGCTTGAATGTATTGTAAGCAATATATTCAACATTATGACTTAACAAACAATGAAAAAAATGTTTTTCTTGAGAAATGTTATTTTTAATTAAATCCATAAATTTGCATAGATCATTAAATGGGTGTGGCTATAGAAGACACACCCCTTTTGCACTTAAATGTCTTACTTTAACCCACTTCCACCATTGATATCATAGACTGACCTGCTAATAGTTAAAAACTTTTCCCATACTTTGCACATAAAATTTCCAATCTAAGAACACTGTTACCAACAACAAAATTTGTTGAGATTTTTAACAAAAAAGTATTTGTGCACCATGGACCTCATTCTTCAAACCACCTATACTGTTGGTTAACAGGCATAATGTGCAGACAATTAACATCATAGGGGTTAAGCGTTAATTTTAATTTATCCTTTCAATGTGCAAACATTATTTTTCATTAAATATAATGAAATGTTTATTTAATACAGAAAATGCATGTATAAGATATGTGCCTAGAATTTGACCTATCTTGGAAAACTGAAGCTTTCATACTTTATACAAAGACTTAAAATGTAGGTGTATTTAAACCATCTCTTAAAATATTAATTTATGACACACAGCCAAAATCCAAACGTATTTTTAAAGAATTATTTTATTTCTATTATTAAACAGATCCTTTGGCTTTTAAGATTAAAAAGCTGTTAAACAACTAGCAAAAGAGCTACAATCAACCAATGCAGCCTTCCTTACTGATAAGTAGAGTTGTAAGTAGATCCCCAACAAGCTTAGAGTGAATAATTGCTTTTATCCTACGATATTTTTATATAATAACCACAATATGCACTTTAGTTTTTTTTATGAAACAACTGTTTGAGTGTCGATTAAGCAATATATTGAACATTATGACTTAACAAACAAAGAAAAAAATGTTTTTCTGAGAAATGTTATTTTTACTAAAATGCATAAATTTGCATAGATAATTAAATGGTGTGGCTATGGAAAACAAACTCAGTTGCACTTAAATGTCTTACTTTAACCCACTTCCACCATTGATATCATAGACTGACCTGCTAATAGTTAAAAACTTTTCACATACTTTGCACATAAAATTTCCAATCTAAGAAACAAAGTCAATGTTACCAACAACAAAATTTGTTGAGGTTATTAACAAAATTGTATTTGTGCACCATGGACCTCTCATTCTTCAAACCAGCTATACTGTTGGTTAACAGGCATAATGTGCAGAAAATGAACATCATATGGGTTAAGCATTAATTTTAAGTTATCCTTTCAATGAGCAAACATTATTTTTCCTTAGATATAATAAAATGTTTAAGGAATACAGAAAATGCACGTATAAGATATGTGCCTAGAATTTGACCTCCTTTGGAAAACCGTAGTTATCATACTTTATACAAAGACTTGAAATGGAGGTGTATACAAACCTTGTCTAAAAATATTAATTTACAACACACAGACAAAATCCAAACGTATTTTTAAATAATTATTTTATTTCTATTATTAAACACATCTCTTGGCTTTTAGATTAAAAAGCTGTTAAACAATTAGCAAATGAGCTAGAAAACGTAAGCAGCAATCCTTACTGATAAGTAGAGTTGTAAGTAGATCCCCAACAAGCTTAGTGTGAATAATTGTTTTTTATCCTATGATAATATTTTTATATAATAACCACAGTATGCACTTTATTTTTTTATGAAACAACTGTTTGAGTGTATTTTAAGCAATATATTCAACATTATGACTTAACAAACAAACAATGAAAAAAATGTTTTTTCTTAGAGAAATGTTATTTTTAATTAAATCCATAAATTTGCATAGATAATTAAATGGGTGTGGCTATAGAAAACACCCCTTTTGCACTTAAATGTCTTACTTTAACCCACTTCCACCATTGATATCATAGACTGACCTGCTAATAGTTAAAAAAAATTCCCATACTTTGCACATAAAATTTCCAATTTAGAATCAAAGTCAATGTTACCAACAACAAAATTTGTGGAAGTTATTAACAAAATTGTATTTGTGCACCATGGACCTCATTCTTCAAACCAGCTATACTGTTGGTTAACAGGCATAATGTACAGACAATTAACATCATATGGGTTAAGCATTAATTTTAATTTATCCTTTCAATGTGCAAACATTATCTTTCATTAAATATATTAAAATGTTTAAGGAATACAGAAAATGCATGAATAAGATAAGTGCCTAGAATTTGACATCCCTTGGAAAGCCGTAGCTTTCATACTTTATACAAAGATTTGAAATGTAGGTGTCTTAAAATATTAATTTATGACACACAGCCAAAATAAAAACATATTTTAAAAGAAATATTTTATTCCTATTATTAAACACATCTACTTGGCTTTTAAGATTAAAAAGCTGTTAAACAATTAGCAAAAGAGCTAGAATCAACATAAGCAACAATCCTTACTGATAAGTAGAGTTGTAAGAAGATCCCCAACAAGCTTAGAGTGAATAATTGCTTTTATCCTATGATATTTTTATATATTAACCACAATATGCACTGTATTTTTTTATGAAACAACTGCTTGAATGTATTGTAAGCAATATATTCAACATTATGACTTAACAAAGAATGAAAAAAATGTTTTTCTTGAAAAATGTTATTTTTAATTAAATCCATAAATTTGCATAGATAATTAAATGGGTGTGGCTAGGGAAAACAAACCCCGTTTGCACTTAAATGTCATACAGGGTTATCCAAAGAGATTCGAAAAGTCACCGCACGTTCGGTGACTTTTCGTTCTCTTCAATTCGGTTCCTTTTGCCGATCCCATTTCGGTGACCCTGCGGTGTATTCAGCAAACAGCACAGGGTCCCCGAATTGCAGGGAAAGGCTGCCGCAAACCTGACGAAAACTAACCGAATGCACGCTGAAAACAAGCAAAAACATCTGGATTAACCTTCGAAGAGGAGCCGAACAGGAGCCGAAAAGGAGCCGAATCACACAGAGCCGAAGCAGCTGTGACATAGAGGAGGCAGTGAATAAATTAGAAAAACCATTTGTATGAATCTGGGAAAATGAAACGCTGTTTGCAAAGAAACTACTGAGCGAAAATGTCTGAAATTTTCACAGGAGGTCCAGGGAATGATGATAAAGAGGGCTATTACAAAAAAAATAAGCAAACTGAAAAAAAAAAAAAAAAAAAATCGGACTTTTAATTTTTTTTTAAAAAATTCAGAAAAATGCTTAAAGTATCCTAAAAAATCTATAAATAAAGAGACTTTTTGCTGCAGAATTTTATAATGAACGGTTTATTAGATATTGAATTAAAACGGGAATATTTTTAACATTGAAGCCTATGGGATTCTCCTGAATAAATTTGCCGAATTAAACCACCGAATGGCAGGACATTAGGGGAACCTTTCACTGCTGGTTTGTGTTCTCTGAATAGCCGAAGCAGTGCATTTTGATGGGGATTTCACTGCCCTCGAACAGGGACCGAACAGGCACCGTATGTTCAGGCAATTCGACAGGATTTGGCGAATTGCCTGCTCTCTGGATAGCCGAATGGCCAGGAAAGGTAACCGAACCCTGATTTTCAGCGTTCGGTTACCTTTCTCAAGCAATTCGAATCTCTTTGGATAACCCTGTTAATTTAACCCTCTTCCACCATTGATATCATAGACTGACCTGCTAATAGTTAAAAACTTTTCACATACTTTGCACATAAAATTTCCAATCTAAGAAACAAACAGGGTTATCCAAAGAGATTCGAAAAGTCACCGCACGTTCGGTGACTTTTCGTTCTCTTCAATTCGGTTCCTTTTGCCGATTGCATTTCGGTGACCCTGCGGTGTATTCAGCAAACACCACAGGGTCCCCGAATTGCAGGGAAAAGCTGCCGAAAACCTGCCGAAAACCAACCGAATGCACTATGAAAACAAGCAAAAACATCTGGATTAACCTTCGAAGAGGAGCCGAACAGGAGCCGAAAAGGAAAAGACAAGAGATAAGGGGCGCCAAGATGTAAATAGAGATGCCTCACCAATATAGATAAATACAGCAGCTACGTCCAGATAGGGTGTTTCCTACACACACCCAAAATAGAAAACTAGATACACACGAAAAAGGACAGCGCTCATATAATCATATATGGTGAAGAACATGTGGGGTCCACAACCACAAGAACAGTGCAAATGTAAATAAACTGGATATAATTTACCAATCGCGGGATGACAGGGATGTTAGCATTCCCAATGACATGTAAAAAACAAAGAAAAAAGACACAATAGCGCGATACAGTATAGCAAAAACACAATATTGTATGCAGCAATAGCCCACTCACATGGGTCAGAGCCTGTATATTTCAAGGCTCTATATATCGGCAGTGGGTCTCTTCAGGGATGACCCCGTCCCGTATACACACGTCTTCTTGGAGATCGTTTAGCAATAGCTTCTGCTCCTACGTTTGATGCCTCCGTCAAAAGAAAGACCAGAATATGCTGCCTTTGATGAACTGGTCTGGTTTGGAAGCTTCTACTCAAATCCTAAGAATGAAGGTGTCATCAAACGGGAATAAAAATTCAACACTAACAAATGACCAGTAACTGACATAACATATACGGTGGAAGCAGATTAACTTTCTGGGAACTGACTTTGTGTGTAGAATTTATCCAGTTCCTCAAAATATAGTCAAAGCACTTCATAGATTTGTTTTGCTGCTTTATGTTCTTGCAGAGAGAGAGTTTAAAAAACCTTTGCAGGTAGAAATGTACATTCAGAGGAGCAATAGGCTGGATTAGATGGCGCATTGGTCAGTGTATACTCTCATATCAGGAATCTGTAGATAGAAATGTAAGTCTGCAAGTGCTGAGGACTTTGCTAAACTGATGGGCTGGTTCCACACTTACAGATTACTCTGTAATCTGTAAGTGTGGAACCAGCCCATCAGTTTAGCAAAGTCCTCAGCACTTGCAGACTTACATTTCTATCTACAGATTCCTGATATGAGAGTATACACTGACCAATGCGCCATCTAATCCAGCCTATTGCTCCTCTGAATGTACATTTCTACCTGCAAAGGTTTTTTAAACTCTCTCTCTGCAAGAACATAAAGCAGCAAAACAAATCTATGAAGTGCTTTGACTATATTTTGAGGAACTGGATAAATTCTACACACAAAGTCAGTTCCCAGAAAGTTAATCTGCTTCCACCGTATATGTTATGTCAGTTACTGGTCATTTGTTAGTGTTGAATTTTTATTCCCGTTTGATGACACCTTCATTCTTAGGATTTGAGTAGAAGCTTCCAATCCAGACCAGTTCATCAAAGGCAGCATATTCTGGTCTTTCTTTTGACGGAGGCATCAAACGTAGGAGCAGAAGCTATTGCTAAACGATCTCCAAGAAGACGTGTGTATACGGGACGGGGTCATCCCTGAAGAGACCCACTGCCGATATATAGAGCCTTGAAATATACAGGCTCTGACCCATGTGAGTGGGCTATTGCTGCATACAATATTGTGTTTTTGCTATACTGTATCGCGCTATTGTGTCTTTTTTCTTTGTTTTTTACATGTCATTGGGAATGCTAACATCCCTGTCATCCCGCGATTGGTAAATTATATCCAGTTTATTTACATTTGCACTGTTCTTGTGGTTGTGGACCCCACATGTTCTTCACCATATATGATTATATGAGCGCTGTCCTTTTTCGTGAGGAGCCGAAAAGGAGCCGAATCACACAGAGCCGAAGCAGCTGTGACGTAGAGGAGGCAGTGAATAAATTAGAAAAACCATTTGTATGAATCTGGGAAAAAGAAAGGCTGTTTGCAAAGAAACTACTGAGCGAAAATGTCTGAAATTTTCACAGGAGGTCCAGGGAATGATAATAAAGAGGGCTGTTACAAAAAAAATAAGTAAACTGAAAAAAAAAAAAAAAAAAATCGGACTTTTAATTTTTTTTTAAAAAATTCAGAAAAATGCTTAAAGTATCCTAAAAAATCTATAAATAAAGAGACTTTTTGCTGCAGAATTTTATAATGAACGGTTTATTAGATATTGAATTAAAACGGGAATATATTTAACATTGAAGCCTATGGGATTCTCCTGAATAAATTTGCCGAATTAAACCACCGAATGGCAGGACATTAGGGGAACCTTTCACTGCTGGTTTGTGTTCTCTGAATAGCCGAAGCAGTGCATTTTCATGGGGTTTTCACTGCCCTCGAACAGGGACCGAACAGGCACCGTATGTTCAGGCAATTCGACAGGATTTGGCGAATTGCCTGCTCTCTGGATAGCCGAATGGCCAGGAAAGGTAACCGAACCCTGATTTTCAGCGTTCAGTTACCTTTCTCAAACAATTCGAATCTCTTTGGATAACCCTGCTAGTCAATGTTACCAACAACAAAATTTGTTGAGGTTATTAACAAAATTGTATTTGTGCACCATG
>RXON01004342.1:0-23757 GCA_009667805.1 Leptobrachium leishanense | reverse complement strand
TGGCACCGAAATCACTTGTTACCTTTGAGAGAGGCTGTGAGGATACCAGTGGAAAACGAACTTCCTCCGGCGAATCCGCATGCTCCACGTGTTCCTCCTGTCACTCGGTCTCAACAGACTCGGGTTGATGGAGAGAGCGAAAGAGACAGCGACGAAGAGAGTTTCTGTTTAGATTGGATACGCTCACCAGAACCTGAAGAGGTCGTCCCAGTTCCTTGTCAGTGGGAAAGTAACTTGAGGGCTGAAGCTCCTGAATTTCAGTGGGAATTCCCCGAAAATATGGAACTCCCTGAAACCCTTGAGCTTCCGTTAAGGGTCCCGGACACTGTTAGAGACCCTGTAGCTCCTGAAGACGAGCCTTACGATTATAGTTCTATGCCTTCCCTGGAGGGATCGTACTCGGAGGAAGTGTCTGCTCCAGTGGCCGACATAAGGACTGAGCCTATACCTATAGTACTTCCACCGAAGAGGAACGGAAGGAGCCTGAACAGAAACGCTCTATTCGACCGCCCCAGCGACTTACCTATGACTCACCAGGACATAGCACTGAAGAGGCCATCACCACTGTGCAGAGATTGCCCGAAGTGTCTGCTATGTTAGCTGAGGTAGCCCAGAACATGAGTCAGCTTGAGGAAGTGTTTCTAACCCACTGCATGTATGCTGCTGAACCTGTATATGCTGTATAAACTGTGTGCATATTGTAAGAGGATAATGTAACTGTTGTACCTCCTTGGAGAGACCCAAGAGTTCTAGGGGGGGAGAGTGTAGCGATGTGTTAAGTTTACTGTGGCAGTACCCATTTTTAGCCACAAGATGGAGACAATCACGATTAAGACTCTGGACCCTCGAACTACATGTCCCGGCATGCTTTGCGAAGAAACAGGAAGTGGGTGGGTTTGTGGAGACGCTGTACATCCTGCACCTCGTGGAGAACAGGCAGAGCGCGCCAGGGAGCAGAGGAGAGCGGATGCACATACACACAGAGAAGGAGAGACCAAAAGATAGGCCGGAGCGCAGACAGAGTGGATCGGCTTTAGGATTGGGTCACCCAGCCTTGCGGGAGACAGACATCACCAGTTACATGATCCGAGTGCAGTGCTGAGGAGAGAAGACCCCTCGAGTAAGGAGTACCGCGGTCGATGGAAGGGGAGCAGGCGGTAAACTGGCTGAGTCGCGGCTGACAGACAGAAGGCCAGACAACAGATCCGGTGGTCGGCGTCCCCAGTCAAAATCGAGCGGAGAGACGTCCTGGGTCAGCGGAATCTCGAGCTTGCGCTGGATGGGTGAGAGGCCCCCAAGGCCGTATGTGAATAAGAGCGTACGCTGCTGTTTTCTTTCTAAAACCCACAGGGCCCCAACTGACTAGTCGAAGACATCGATAAAGTAAACTCACTGGCCAGTTGAAAAGTACCCGGGTACCCTACACACACAAACACATACCACTTCACGTTCTGGGACTTAACCTGTGCAGGACTCAGTTTCCTTTTTTCCTATCCATACAAGGGGGCAAAGTTAAAGTTACATTCTGAACATTTTTTCCTCTTTTTTGTTCCCGCTGCGCGTTTACCGTGATACGAGAACTGTGTATTTTATTGTGTCCCGCTACGGGGTTTTTCCTCGAATTTCGTATCTTTTAATTTTCTGCTCGGTCGGGGTTTTTTTCCGAAAATACGAAGCCCTCGTGTTTTCGTTTCTTTTACCGCTACGCGTTTATCGTGTTACGAAAGTACTGTAAATCTTCCTGCATATACCGTGTCTCAAGAACTGCAAACCTTTTAGTAAACCTTTTTAATTATAAAACTGTTCAGCGTGTTGGAGTATATTTATTCCCTAGTGCGGGGAGACTGACCCGTGGTTCATTTTCAGCGGCTCCTCCGGGAGTGAGCGCTACAAGAGAAATAGAAAGACAGAAAGAGACAGGAGACACAGTGAACAAGAACGAGCTAGAGAGAAAGAAATAGAGAAATAGAAAGACAGAAAGAGACAGGAGACACAGCGAACAAGAAAGAGCTAGAGAGAAAGAAATAGGGAAATAGAAAGACAGAAAGAGACAGGAGAGAGAGCGAACAAGAAAGAGCTAGAGAGAAAGAAATAGAGAAATAGAAAGACAGAAAGCGACAGGAGAGAGAGCGAACAAGAAAGAGCTAGAGAGAAAGAAATAGAGAAAAAGAAAGACAGAAAGCGACAGGAGAGAGAGCGAACAAGAAAGAGCTAGAGAGAAAGAAATAGAGAAATAGAAAGACAGAAAGAGACAGGAGACACAGTGAACAAGAACGAGCTAGAGAGAAAGAAATAGAGAAATAGAAAGACAGAAAGAGACAGGAGACACAGTGAACAAGAACGAGCTAGAGAAAGAAATAGAGAATAGAAAGACAGAAAGAGACAGAGACAAGTGAACAAGAAAGAGCTAGAGAGAAATAAATAGGGAAATAGAAAACAGAAAGAGACAGGAGAGAGAGCGAACAAGAAAGAGCTAGAGAGAAAGAAAGAGAGAAATAGAAAGACAGAAAGAGACAGGAGAGAGAGTGAACAAGAAAGAGCTAGAGAGAAAGAAATAGAGAAAAAGAAAGACAGAAAGAGGCAGGAGAGAGAGTGAACAAGAAAGAGCTAGAGAGAAAGAAATAGAGAAATAGAAAGACAGAAAGAGACAGGAGACACAGTGAACAAGAACGAGCTAGAGAGAAAGAAATAGAGAAATAGAAAGACAGAAAGAGAAAGGAGACACAGCGAACAAGAAACAGCTAGAGAGAAAGAAATAGAGAAATAGAAAGACAGAAAGAGACAGGAGAGAGAGTGAACAAGAAAGAGCTAGAGAGAAAGAAATAGGGAAATAGAAAGACAGAAAGAGACAGGAGAGAGAGTGAACAAGAAAGAGCTAGAGAGAAAGAAATAGGGAAATAGAAAGACAGAAAGAGACAGGAGACACAGTGAACAAGAAAGAGCTAGAGAGAAAGAAATAGAGAAATAGAAAGACAGAAAGAGACAGGAGAGAGAGCGAACAAGAAAGAGCTAGAGAGAAAGAAATAGAGAAAAAGAAAGACAGAAAGAGACAGGAGAGAGAGCGAACAAGAAAGAGCTAGAGAGAAAGAAATAGAGAAATAGAAAGACAGAAAGAGACAGGAGAGAGAGCGAACAAGAAAGAGCTAGAGAGAAAGAAATAGAGAAAAAGAAAGACAGAAAGAGACAGGAGACACAGTGAACAAGAAAGAGCTAGAGAGAAAGAAATAGAGAAATAGAAAGACAGAAAGCGACAGGAGAGAGAGCGAACAAGAAAGAGCTAGAGAGAAAGAAATAGAGAAATAGAAAGACAGAAAGCGAAGAGAGAGAGCGAACAAGAAAGAGCTAGAGAGAAAGAAAAGAGAAAAAGAAAGACAGAAAGCGACAGGAGAGAGAGCGAACAAGAAAGAGCTAGAGAGAAAGAAATAGAGAAGAAGAAGACAGAAAGCGACAGGAGAGAGAGCGAACAAGAAAGAGCTAGAGAGAAAGAAATAGAGAAATAGAAAGACAGAAAGAGACAGGAGACACAGTGAACAAGAAAGAGCTAGAGAGAAGAAATAGGAAATAGAAAGACAGAAAGAGAAAGAGAGAGCGAACAAGAAAAGCTAGAGAGAAAGAAATAGAGAAATAGAAAACAGAAAGAGACAGGAGAGAGAGCGAACAAGAAAGAGCTAGAGAGAAAGAAATAGAGAAATAGAAAGACAGAAGAGACAGGACACAGTGAACAAGAAAGAGCTAGAGAGAAAGAAATAGAGAAATAGAAAGACAGAAAGCGACAGGAGAGAGAGCGAACAAGAAAGAGCTAGAGAGAAAGAATAGAGAAAAAGAAAGACAGAAAGCGACAGGAGAGAGAGCGAACAAGAAAGAGCTAGAGAGAAAGAAATAGAGAAATAGAAAGACAGAAAGAGACAGGAGACACAGTGAACAAGAAAGAGCTAGAGAGAAAGAAATAGAGAAATAGAAAGACAGAAAGAGACAGGAGACACAGTGAACAAGAACGAGCTAGAGAGAAAGAAATAGAGAAATAGAAAGACAGAAAGAGACAGGAGACACAGCGAACAAGAAAGAGCTAGAGAGAAATAAATAGGGAAATAGAAAGACAGAAAGAGACAGGAGAGAGAGCGAACAAGAAAGAGCTAGAGAGAAAGAAATAGAGAAAAAGAAAGACAGAAAGAGACAGGAGAGAGCGAACAAGAAAGAGCTAGAGAGAAAGAAATAGGGAAATAGAAAGACAGAAAGAGACAGGAGAGAGAGCGAACAAGAAAGAGCTAGAGAGAAAGAAATAGAGAAATAGAAAGACAGAAAGAGACAGGAGAGAGAGAGCGAACAAGAAAGAGCTAGAGAGAAAGAAATAGAGAAATAGAAAGACAGAAAGAGACAGGAGACACAGTGAACAAGAAAGCTAGAGAGAAAGAAATAGAGAAATAGAAAGACAGAAAGAGACAGGAGACACAGCGAACAAGAAAGAGCTAGAGAGAAAGAAATAGAGAAATAGAAAGACAGAAAGAGACAGGGAGCGAGCGAACAAGAAAGAGCTAGAGAGAAAGAATAGAGAAATAGAAAGACAGAAGAGACAGGAGACACAGTGAACAAGAACGAGCTAGAGAGAAAGAAATAGAGAAATAGAAAGACAGAAAGAGACAGGACACAGCGAACAAGAAAGAGCTAGAGAGAAAGAAATAGGGAAATAGAAAGACAGAAAGCGACAGGAGAGAGAGCGAACAAGAAAGAGCTAGAGAGAAAGAAATAGAGAAAGAGAAAGACAGAAAGAGACAGGAGAGAGAGAGCGAACAAGAAAGAGCTAGAGAGAAAGAAATAGAGAAATAGAAAGACAGAAAGAGACAGGAGACACAGTGAACAAGAACGAGCTAGAGAGAAAGAAATAGAGAAATAGAAAGACAGAAAGAGACAGGAGACACAGCGAACAAGAAAGAGCTAGAGAGAAATAAATAGAGAAATAGAAAGACAGAAAGAGACAGGAGAGCGAGCGAACAAGAAAGAGCTAGAGAGAAAGAAATAGAGAAATAGAAAGACAGAAAGAGACAGGAGAGAGAGCGAACAAGAAAGAGCTAGAGAGAAAGAAATAGAGAAAAAGAAAGACAGAATGAGACAGGAGACACAGTGAACAAGAACGAGCTAGAGAGAAAGAAATAGAGAAATAGAAAGACAGAAAGAGACAGGAGACACAGCGAACAAGAAAGAGCTAGAGAGAAAGAAATAGGGAAATAGAAAGACAGAAAGAGACAGGAGAGAGAGCGAACAAGAAAGAGCTAGAGAGAAAGAAATAGAGAAATAGAAAGACAGAAAGAGACAGGAGACACAGCGAACAAGAAAGAGCTAGAGAGAAAGAAATAGAGAAATAGAAAACAGAAAGAGACAGGAGAGAGAGCGAACAAGAAAGAGCTAGAGAGAAAGAAATAGAGAAATAGAAAGACAGAAAGAGACAGGAGACACAGCGAACAAGAAAGAGCTAGAGAGAAAGAAATAGAGAAATAGAAAGACAGAAAGAGACAGGAGAGCGAGCGAACAAGAAAGAGCTAGAGAGAAAGAAATAGAGAAATAGAAAGACAGAAAGAGACAGGAGACACAGCGAACAAGAAAGAGCTAGAGAGAAAGAAATAGGGAAATAGAAAGACAGAAAGAGACAGGAGAGAGAGCGAACAAGAAAGAGCTAGAGAGAAAGAAATAGAGAAATAGAAAGACAGAAAGAGACAGGAGAGAGAGAGCGAACAAGAAAGAGCTAGAGAGAAAGAAATAGGGAAATAGAAAGACAGAAAGAGACAGGAGAGAGAGCGAACAAGAAAAGCTAGAGAGAAAGAAATAGAGAAATAGAAAGACAGAAAGCGACAGGAGAGAGCGAACAAGAAAGAGCTAGAGAGAAAGAAATAAGGAAAAAGAAAGACAGAAAGCACAGGAGAGAGAGCGAACAAGAAAGAGCTAGAGAGAAAGAAATAGAGAAATAGAAAGACAGAAAGAGTCAGGAGAGAGAAGCGAACAAGAAAGAGAGCTAGAGAAAGAAATAGAGAAATAGAAAGACAGAAAGAGACAGGAGACACAGTGAACAAGAACGAGCTAGAGAGAAAGAAATAGAGAAATAGAAAGACAGAAAGAGACAGGAGACACAGCAACAAGAAAGAGCTAGAGAGAAAGAAATAGAGAAATAGAAAGACAGAAAGAGACAGGAGACGAGCGAACAAGAAAGAGTTAGAGAGAAAGAAATAGAGAAATAGAAAGACAGAAAGAGACAGGAGACACAGTGAACAAGAACGAGCTAGAGAGAAAGAAATAGAGAAATAGAAAGACAGAAAGAGACAGGAGAGACACAGCGAACAAGAAAGAGCTAGAGAGAAAAATAGGGAAATAGAAAGACAGAAAGAGACAGGAGAGAGAGCGAACAAGAAAGAGCTAGAGAGAAAGAAATAGAGAGAAATAGAAAGACAGAAAGAGACAGGAGAGAGAGAGCGAACAAGAAAGAGCTAGAGAAGAAAGAAATAGGGAAATAGAAAGACAGAAAGAGACAGGAGAGAGAGCGAACAAGAAAGAGCTAGAGAGAAAGAAATAGAGAAATAGAAAGACAGAAAGCGACAGGAGAGAGAGCGAACAAGAAAGAGCTAGAGAGAAAGAAATAGAGAAAAAGAAAGACAGAAAGAGACAGGAGACACAGCGAACAAGAAAGAGCTAGAGAGAAAGAAATAGAGAAATAGAAAGACAGAAAGAGACAGGAGAGAGAGCGAACAAGAAAGAGCTAGAGAGAAAGAAATAGAGAAATAGAAAGACAGAAAGAGACAGGAGACACAGTGAACAAGAACGAGCTAGAGAGAAAGAAATAGGGAAATAGAAAGACAGAAAGAGACAGGAGAGAGAGCGAACAAGAAAGAGCTAGAGAGAAAGAAATAGAGAAATAGAAAGACAGAAAGAGACAGGAGAGAGAGCGAACAAGAAAGAGCTAGAGAGAAAGAAATAGAGAAATAGAAAGACAGAAAGAGACAGGAGACACAGTGAACAAGAAAGAGCTAGAGAGAAAGAAATAGGGAAATAGAAAGACAGAAAGAGACCGGAGAGAGAGCGAACAAGAAAGAGCTAGAGAGAAAGAAATAGAGAAATAGAAAGACAGAAAGCGACAGGAGAGAGAGCGAACAAGAAAGAGCTAGAGAGAAAGAAATAGAGAAAAAGAAAGACAGAAAGCGACAGGAGAGAGAGCGAACAAGAAAGAGCTAGAGAGAAAGAAATAGAGAAATAGAAAGACAGAAAGAGACAGGAGAGAGAGCGAACAAGAAAGAGCTAGAGAGAAAGAAATAGAGAAATAGAAAGACAGAAAGAGACAGGAGACACAGCGAACAAGAAAGAGCTAGAGAGAAAGAAATAGAGAAATAGAAAGACAGAAAGAGACAGGAGACACAGCGAACAAGAAAGAGCTAGAGAGAAAGAAATAGAGAAATAGAAAGACAGAAAGAGACAGGAGACACAGTGAACAAGAAAGAGCTAGAGAGAAAGAAATAGAGAAATAGAAAGACAGAAAGAGACAGGAGACACAGTGAACAAGAAAGAGCTAGAGAGAAAGAAATAGAGAAATAGAAAGACAGAAAGAGACAGGAGAGAGAGCGAACAAGAAAGAGCTAGAGAGAAAGAAATAGAGAAATAGAAAGACAGAAAGAGACAGGAGACACAGTGAACAAGAAAGAGCTAGAGAGAAAGAAATAGAGAAATAGAAAGACAGAAAGAGACAGGAGAGAGAGCGAACAAGAAAGAGCTAGAGAGAAAGAAATAGAGAAAAAGAAAGACAGAAAGAGACAGGAGACACAGTGAACAAGAAAGAGCTAGAGAGAAAGAAATAGAGAAATAGAAAGACAGAAAGAGACAGGAGAGACAGTGAACAAGAAAGAGCTAGAGAGAAAGAAATAGAGAAATAGAAAGACAGAAAGAGACAGGAGAGAGAGCGAACAAGAAAGAGCTAGAGAGAAAGAAATAGAGAAATAGAAAGACAGAAAGAGACAGGAGACACAGCGAACAAGAAAGAGCTAGAGAGAAATAAATAGGTAAAGAAAAAGAAAGGCTAGCAGAGGGTTTCCAGCTTCTCTCCTGCATTGGATCTGCACAGCCGCCAGCTCTTGTAAAATCATGGCTGCAATTGTCCCCAAGAAAGATGCCCCCGGGGTGGATTTTTGCGGTGTTGACAAATACTACTACATAGTCCGCTCTGACATCAACAGCTACATGCGCTCCACCAACTTCAACAAAGGTGATGAGCTGCATGTCTTCAGCGTGCACCCTGCCTGTAGCAATGGAGACCATTACCTGGCTCATGAAGATGGCCTCTTCTACATCATCAAAGGTACCAACTATCGCTGCGTGACAAACCTGAACAAAGATGATGATGCCGTTGTCTACTCCCTGCATCCCAGCTGTCAGGGTGGGGATCACTATCTCTCCGCCTTTGGTAAATTCTACATAATCTACCAGAACCAAGGGGTTTACCGTAGAACCAAGAACATTAACACCTACGAAGATGGTGCAGAATCTTCCCTCCATCCCGACTGCAAAGATGGCCTTTATTACTTTGGCATTAAGAACTACTACTACTTTATGAAGCCTAAGAATGAATGGGGCATCCAGTATTACAGATGCACCAACTACAACACCAACAAGGGAGGGGAGTCCTTTTCCTTCCATCCCAGTGTAATAAACTTCCTCCCTGGAGGTTTGGGAATAACACGCGGCCCATCGGCTGGTGTCTGGAACTGCATAAAGACCATCAAGAATGATTCTAAGGCAACTATCACCTGGACCAACAAGATCTCTGTAACACGTGGATATGCAAAGGAAAAGATGTCGTCCACCGAGCACAACTGGAATATCTCTGCTTCAATGTCCTTGGAGACCGGTGGACTGACAGCCCTGCTAGTCAAGAGCCAGTTCTCCTTCTCTGCATCATACGGTGGATCCAGTATCAACACTGAGCGTGAGAACTGGAATCAGTCCACTGTAACAGAGGAAACCATCAGCTTGCAACTGCAACCTGACCAGGCTGTCTACATCTGGCAGTACCAACTCAGCCTGGGGAGTGAAGCGGTGCTGTTCTGCAGGGATCTGAAGTTTAAAGACAATCCTAAACCCCCAACGGTGAGCCCTTTCTCCAGCTGAGGCACCATCATGCTACACGAAGGCTTCATCCCATGATCATGGCAGAAATTGGTCCTTTGCTCAAAGATGGTTCTCGCGACGACAAATCCTGGACTGTTAAACCTTGCTTTGGCTGTTCTCAGTGGTTTTGTCTTGCCTATATATTCTGTCAACTATAGGACCATGGTGTCATCGTAAAAGCTGCTTTAATACAAATTCCATGCCATCAATGTGCAGCTGTGAATAAAACTGCATTGCAATAAAAAAAAAAAAAAAGAAAGAAATAGAGTGAGAGAAACAAATAAAAAAAGAACAGAGAAAGAAATAGAGAAATAGAGTAAGAAAGAGCAAAAGGGAAACAAATACAGGGTTATTCAAAGAGCGACAAACTGGCCCCGAACAATGAATTTCCCCGTACGGGGAATTTCGTGGCCATTCGGCTATTCAAAAACCTGGCAGTTCGCCAAATATTAGCAAATTGCTTGCGAAATACGGTGATCTTCGAAGGCAGTGAAATCCCCATAGAGAAGTAATGGTTAATCTATTCACAGAACACCGAACAGCAGAGAAATGTCAGTGAAATGCCCTGCCGTTCAACAGGTTTAAATAGGCGAAAACAATAGGTTTCAATGTAAAAAATAGTCCTGTTTTTATTAAATATTTATTCAACCATTTATTCCTTTCACTTCCAGTAAAAAAATCTCTTTATTTATTTTTTTAGGATTTTTTTCAGCATTTCGGGGGATTTTTTTTCCAATTATTAAAAAAATTGTGTTTTTTTCTTTATTCTGTAACAGACCTTTTATTATTATTCACAGGACCTTATATATTATTTCCAGACATTTTCAAGCAGTATTTTTTTCCCCCAAATACCTTTCGAAATACCTTTGCGGGTGTTCTTTGGCTCTTTTTTTTACCCATTCGTCAGCTTGTAGGCTCTTTCCGGCGGTTGCTTGGCTCTCTGTTTGGCGGGTTATCGGCTTTTTTTGGATCGATTCGGCAGGTTTTCAGCGGATTTTCAACATATTTTCAGATCGATTCGGTGGTTTTCCGGCAGTGTTTCGGATGTGTTCGGTAGCTTGTTCCCTGCACTTCGGGGACCCTGTGGTGAATGCTGAAATCCCAGCAGGGTTGGTAAATCGGACTAGCTGATGTGTGGGGAATGGGAGAGCACTGGAGAGTGTGTGAGATTTCAGGGCTCTCTCAAAAACCCTGATAGCAGTCTCTCTTTCTCTTTCAATCATTCTATTTCTCTAACAAGACAGAGCTAGAGATAAAGAAATAGAGAAACACAAAGAAATAGAGTGTGAGAGAGAAACAAGTAAAAGAAGAAGAGATAGAGCAAGAATGTAGCAAGACTAATAGAAATAGTCAACCCATGGCATTGTGATCATTAGCGTGTTTCCCCATGGAACGTTTGTTATTTACAATCTTATGCTGAATAAAATCAGCACTTAATACACCTTTTTGTACAGAAATAATCAATTGTTTGTTTTTTTAGACAGTCAATTTTAATTAATTGTACAGTAAGAAATATTTGGGAATATCCCCAATGTATTCATTAATGTAGCAACCTATTTGGCAAGTAGATGTCCCCATCTGCTGGTCAAAAGGCGTTACCGCAGTTCTGGTCTCCGTGCAGGATCAGCTGGGGGTGTTGTCAGTTAGAGACATCCCCAACAGGTTAAAAAGAAGTATTATCACGTCGGGCATCATGGCGATGGTACTAAAAATGTAGGGGCATGTTTGGAGTGCAAATGCAAATTAATTTCATTGCAACAAATGAAATTCCTTTACATTGCTCAAGAATTAGACCGAATCTGGTAAACTCTATACTGAGGCAACAGGAGGTACCTTTCAGATCGAGTACAGTCGATCTTCTTAGTGAAGGAGCCTCTTATGGTTGAGAGCACTTCTGGGTACCCAAGAGACCTCTTTAAAGACCCTTTAAGGATTTTATCTCTCTCCAGATACATTATTGAGTAATAAAGCAGTGACATCACTGCACTTTTTTTTTCTAGAATGTATTTTACCAGGAACTAGGATACATTGAGATTTTCTTTCATCTTCAAGTATGTCATGGGTGTGGTGGTGGGGTATGTGCCATTGGGTGTCTTGCCCAAGGGCACTTACTGGAGAGGTGCTCTTGATGGGATTTGAACCTGTGTTGCCGCAGTTATAGAGCAGATGGCCGGCCGCTGATTCACATTAGTTGGCCATAGTTAAACCACCTTTCTTTCAATGATAGAACTATGTTTAGGGAATAACCCCGTTTGTGTTTTTCCTCTGGTATTCAGAGGAGACAGCGGGTTCTTTGCGAAATCACAGGGGAGTCTAATAGGTGACTTCAGGTTCTGTTTTTTTTCTTTTTGTCTAAAGTGATTTTGCCTTCAGGTCATTAATCGTTTCGGAATCTCTTTGTGTCTGTCTGTCCTGCCACAGTTGCAGTCAGACGCTACTGTCACTGCACATCTATACATGTGCTGGCTATTATGAAACAACTTAAGGACTAAGCCTGGGCTTTCTCCTAGTTTATATGACAGAGACCGTTTAATGGCTACGGGCATAAAGTAGGTGGTGCGCCAAACTGTCTCCATCTTTGGATAATTGAGATAATAATCATGGCTTACTCTTGACTCTGGCAAGTGAAAGGGGATTATAGGACATCAACTGTCAGTCGGAGGGAACGCAGAAGAAGAGCAGATGGACTAATATTTTCATATTATCTATTTTTATGTTTTAGAAAATATATAAAAATAACAGAAAATGAGCTGGCACTCTAAGGACTCATACTTTGAAAAGTAAAAAGATCAATATTTAAGTTCTATCCTGGAGCTTTGAGCAGGATATAGTGATACCAGGCATTTACATCTTTGCAAATACGTTAGTGCAGAGGTGTTAGTTTACTATAGGGGTTACTCAAAGACTGCCAAATTTGCCACCGAATTGCACCGAACGGTCAGTTTGACAGTATGGTGCAATTTCATGGCAATTCGGCTATTCATAAAGCTGGCAATTTGTCAAATATTGGCGATTTGCCAGCGAAATACGTTTGCAATTCGGCAGCAGTGAAATTCACCATAGAGAAGTAATGGATAATCTATTTAGAGAACGCCGAACTGACCCAAAAAGTTGGCGAAATGCCCACATGGGTGCTTTCGTTCGACAGGTTTAAACAGGCGAATCCCATAGGTTTCAATGAAAAAAACCAACCTTTTTTTATAATTCTTTATTTGTAAATATGACTATCACAGTTACAGTACTGAGTTACAGTAGCCGCACAAAGAGGCAAAAAAGTCAGCATAAGACACACAGAGCAAGGAAAATAGACGAAAGCCAGCAGAGAATATAACAGTTAAAGGGACATGCATGCTTTGATAGTGTTCTTTTAAAAACATGCTATGCCTTTTGAATGAGTCAGAAGTCTCATTCAGCAGACATAAAAAGCAAGTAAATATGATATTTTTTTCATGTTTACCTGCTTTTCTTTCTTGGTGTTTTCCATACCCACCTCAGGAGGCACTTTAACCCTTTCGCTGCTGAAGCTTTTCACACCTCTGTGCTGAGGTCATTTTTACCGGTTTTGCTCATCATGTTTAAACGTGTTTTGAAGGCTTATTTTAGTATATGACCCAGACATATTATATATCGTTCTTTCCATCAGACTCGGCAGATTCATAATATGTCATTATTATATGTATACGTTATGTCATGTCTGTATATTATAACAAAAAATGCAATAAAATATGTATTTTCAATAATTTACAACGTGTAAAGTGTTTTTTTTCACATTTTAACATGCGAGCAATTGCGGTTATATTTTGTATGGGGTGCGCTTGTTAAAAAAATTAGAGATGGGGACTCGTTACATTTTTTTTGGGGGAAAATTACGTGATTTTTAACAAACGCACCGCATACAAAAATCGTTAGTGCAGCATCATTGTTCACATTATAATTGAAATGGGAACAATATTGCTACACTAACGAACCAAAAAAAAGAAAAAAAAATGTTATTTATTTTTTATAATTTTTTTTTAAATATATTTTTATTTTTAATTTCAATTTTTATTTTTTTTTAAAAACTTTTTTCACATTCGAGTTTGGTATCGTTGGAACGGCCATGCTCTGGCCGATCCAGCAATACCAAGCTTTAACCCCTAGCTGCCACGGATCGGGAGATAGGGAGTTCCAATGAACTCCCTATCTCCACCGTTGGTGGCAGTTAGGGGTTAACTCTAGGACTGGTGTCATCGTGCTATGCACGATGACGCCAGTCCTCAGGGGGAGATCCTGGAGGCTTGGCCGACATCCAAGATGTCGGCCAGCTCCGGGAAAGGATCGCGAACCGGCGCTTTTCAGCGCCGATTCGCGATCCAGCTCCCCAGGGGTTAATGCCAGGCACCATTTGGAAGGGCAGGCTGTGCCCTTCCAAATGGTGCCTGGGTTAACCCCCGCAATGCCGCCGATCGGGAGGGAGAGAGGTCCGAAGGACCTCCCCCCCTCCCTTTCAGGCGCCTCCTCCGCACATGCGGGGGGCGCCTGAATTAGGTGTCATCGCGCTGCCGCGATGACACCTAATTTCAGCGGCTGCGGTTCCAGATGCTGGGCTGACATCGAGGATGTCAGCCCGCACCGGGGGGGCCAGCGATCGGCTGAGCGCGTCCTCCGCATTGAAGTGGTTAAGCTAACCAATCAGTGTGTGTACCTAGGTATAGATAAAAAACGCACTGAGCATGTGTGTCTCAGTTGCTCCTCCTCCCTCCTGCACTGTGAGCTGAGGGGAGGGTGGGGCTGAACTTTCACCCCCAGCTACTGCAGAGAAATGAAAGAAATCCATACACACAGGCAGAAAAAGAGACAGCAGAGAGAGGGACAACAAAGAAAAGCAGAGACACAACAAGAAACGGTAAAGAGAGAAAGACAGCAAGATAAATCAGAGAGAGCACAAGAAAAGGTGCAGTGAGAGAGAGCACACACAAGAGACAGACAGCACAAGAAAGAGTGTGAGCGACTGTGAGGGAGTTTGTGTGAGACAGTGAGTATGTAAACCATGAAAGAGCGCAAGTGAGTGTGTCAGTGGATGAGGGAGTGAGTCTGTGTGTGAGAGAGCGTGAGTGAGTTTGTGTGTGAAAGAGTGTGAGTGTGTGAGCGAGTCAGCGGGTGAGTGTGTGAGCGAGTCAGCGGGTGAGGGTGTGTGCGAGTCAGCGTGTGAGTGAGTGAGTCAGCGGCTGAGTGTGTGAGCGAGTGAGGGTGTGTGCGAGTCAGCGGGTGAGTGTGTGAGTGAGTCAGCGGCTGAGTGTTTTGCTTTCATAGTTGCAGAAATGTTATTATTCAGTTCCTTGGTTTCTCCAGTCTGCGGTCCTGAGCTGCCCAGCTTGTGTTTGTTCATACTAACATAGTCATAGTCACAGGTATGTATAAAGCGCTAGCAAGTTCTGTAGCGCTGTATAATGGGAGAGGCAGAATTACAAATGTCCATACAAGTTAAACACACAGAACAGTAGGAGAGAGGACCCTGTCCAAGAGCTTACAATCTAAGAGGAGAGGGGTGACACACAAGGTTTGGGTAATAGCTGAGCATGTGAAGTAGTGGGGTGCATGGGGGCTGTGGGCAACATGGAGCAAGAAATGTAGTTCATGTGAAGCTTTGATGGGTGCAATAGTGGGTGGAGTAGGGGGCGGGGAGGAGGCGGGGAATATTCAGGAAGTGTGAGCTGAAGAAACACCCCTAGCTGAGAGGCGTCGCCAGAGAAGATGAAATGACAGAGTTTAAAGCAAGAAAATAAACATTTTTTTACACCTTTTTAAAACTTTTATTGATTTATTCTAGTTTGTCTATAGGTATAAAAAAGTGTTTAAATGTCAATTTAAAAAAAATACTTCTAGACATGCATATTTCCTACATATTTTTCTGTTAATCTGTATATTTGTGTTTTTTTTTTTAATATCTTGCATTGTATTACTTTGTATTTCTGTAACTGTAACACTTCAATGTTCTTGAACCCAGGACATGCTTGAAAACGAGAGAAATCTCAATGTATCCTTCCTGGTAAAATCCTTTATAAATAAATAAAATATTCCTTTAAGGAAAAAAATAACAAAGACGGAGGATAAGGTGGACAAACAGACCGACATGAATCAGCAGTACAGGAGAGGTGGCCGAGTCTGCAGGGAACCAACAGGTGGGGTGTCTGTACAGAAGAAAAAAAGGGGGGGGGTTGGGAAAAAAAAGAAGGGTGGGGGACCACCCAGGGAGAAGTGGCGTTAGCCGGCTCGCTTCAGCGACCCTGCAGGGAACTGGAGGCTGCAGAAGAGGCCACATGGCAAGGGGATCTAGGGCCAAAGGAGTGATCAGAGCCAGTGGCGTAACTAGAAACCTGAGGGCCCCGGTGCAAGAATCCACGAAGGCCCCCCTCCCCAAAAAAATCTATATTTTTACTTATTTTTCACTGCAAAATAAAACAAAGATAGTATTGCCCCCAGCTCACATGGATATATATTGCTCCCAGCTCACATGGATATATATTGCCCCAGCACACATGGATATATATTGCCCCAGCACACATGGATATATATTGCCCCAGCTCACATGGATATATATTGCCCCCAGCTCACATGGATATATATTGCCCCAGCTCACATGGATATATATTGCCCCAGCACACATGGATATATATTGCCCCAGCTCACATGGATATATATTGCCCCCTGCTCACATGGGTGTATATATGGCCCCCAGCTCTCATGGGTATATATGTCCCCCAGAATCATGGGTATATATGTCCCCCAGCTCTCATGGGTATATAGGTCCGCCAGCTCTCATGGGTATATATTGCCCCCCAGCTCTCATGGGTATATATTGCCCCCCAGCTCTCATGGGTATATATTGCCTCCCAGATCTCATGGGTATATATTGCCCCCCAGCTCTCATGGGTATATATGTCCCCCAGCTCTCATGGGTATATAGGTCCGCCAGCTCTCATGGGTATATATTGCCCCCCAGCTCTCATGGGTATATATTGGCCCCCCAGCTCTCATGGGTATATATTGCCCCCCAGCTCTCATGGGTATATATTGCCCCCCAGCTCTCATGGGTATAGAGGGCCCCCAGATCTCATGGGTATATAGGTCCGCCAGCTCTCATGGGTATATATTGCCCCCCAGCTCTCATGGGTATATATTGCCCCCCAGCTCTCATGGGTATATATTGCCCCCCAGCTCTCATGGGTATAGAGGGCCCCCAGATCTCATGGGTATATAGGGCCCCCAGCTCTCACCTCTGCTGGCCCCAGGGCAGGCTCCGCAGGCGTCCCGTTCTTCTAGGAGGCGAGCGGCCGCTGGAAGCATGCGTCTTGGCCGCTCGCCGGAAACCACCTGATCAGCGCAGAGGTCTCGCGAGAGGATCTCGTGCGCTGGTCAGGTGGTTCCTATCCCACGTGAGCGGCCAAGCTGCATGTCAGCAGTCGCTCGCAGGGAGAGGGACAGCCAGCGCGCGGCTCCCAGATTCTGGTGCTGATTGTCGGAATCTGGCAGGCGGCGCTGGGCCCCCCTCCAGTGGCGGAATGCCAGGGCCCGGTCACAACTGCGACCGCTGCGACCCTGGTACTTCCACCACTGATCAGAGCTATGGTATCCACTCCAGTGGCTCACCTAGATCACCCCAATGTCCTGCACACAAAAAAAGTGGGGTGGGGCTGAGAAAAAGACTAGACGGCGACGCCCCAACCTTTTATTCAACCGTTTACTCTTTTCATTTGCAGCAAAAAAGTATTTTTATTAATTTATTGTATTAGGTATTTTTGCCGTTTTCAGCAAAATTTTTGATTCCAATTTATTTATATATCGTTTTTTTTTTTATTCTGTAACAGACCATTTATTGTTATTCATAGGGCCTTATACATTATTTCCATGCATTTTTTTTGTTTAAAACGCCTTTTAAAAAAAAAAAAAAAATCACACTTTGTGGTGTGTTTTTTTTACCCCTGATCTGTGGCTGGTCTGCTTTTTTCAGCAACGTTCGGCAGCTGATCAGAGGCATTCGGCTGTATGTTCGGCAGATCGTTGGCTGCATTCAGCTGTTTGTGGCTGCAATTTGTTGCTCTCCTGTTGGCAGCACTATGGCGAGTTCGATTCGCTGACCTTGCAGTGAATTCAGCATTCTCCGCAGGGTCCCCAAAGTAAGGCGAATTGACCGCCAAATGCATCCAAAAAGAAAAACTGCCACAAAATGAATAGAAAAACGACCGAAAAAACACTGAATGCATCCGGCGATCTGCCAAACAGACCACTGAATCGATCCGAAAAAAGCCAGCCACTCGCCGAACAGACCGTCGACCAGACGCCGGATAAAGCTAAAAAGCTGCCAAACAGGGTTAAAAAAAAACTCGCAACTTTCAAAACGCATTAAAAAAACGAGTGCATTAAAATATTGTATAAGGTCCTATGAATAACAATAAAAAGGTCTGTTACAGAGTTTAACCCTTTCGCTGTGGTGGACGCGCTCAGCGCGTCCACCCACAGGTAGCGTTCCTTCAGGTAGCGGGTTCCGGCCGATCGCTGTGCCCCCCGGTGCGGGCTGACATCCTCGATGTCAGCCCAGCACCCGGAACCGCCGCCGGCCTAATTAGATGTCATTGCGGCGGCGCAATGACATCTAATTTAGGCGCCCCCTCGCAGGCGCCCCCGTCCTCTCTCCCTCCCGATCGCCGGCGTGCAGGGGGTTAATGCAGGCACCATTTGGAAGGGCACAGCCTGCCCTTCCTAACGGTACCTGGAATTAACCCCATGGGGGCCGGATCACGAATCGGCGCCGAAAAGCGTCGGTTCGTGATCCTTTCCCGGAGCTGGCCGACATCTTGGATGTCGGCCAAGCCTCCGGGAACTCCCCCTGAGGACTGGCGTCATCGTGCATAGCACGATGACGCCAGTCCTGGAGTTAACCCCTAACTGCCAGCAATGGTGGAGATAGGGGGTTCCAATGAACCCCCTATCTCCCGATCCGTGGCAGTTAGGGGTTAATGTTTGATATTGTTGGATCGGCCAGAGCATGGCCGTTCCAATGATACCAAACATGAGTATGAAAAAAGTTTTTTTTTTAAATAAAAAAAAAGTTTCTTCCTTTTTTTCGGTTCGTTAATGCAGCAATATTGTTCCCATTTCAATTATAATGTGAACAATGATGCTGCACTAACGATTTTTGTATGCGGTGCCGTTAAAAAATCGTGTAATTTTCCCCAAAAAAAAATGTAACGAGACCCCATTTCTAATTTTTTTTAACAAGCGCACCCCAAACAAAATATAACCGCAATTGCTCGCATGTTAAAATGTGGAAAAAAAACACTTTACACGCTGTAAATTATTGAAAATTCATATTTTATTGCATTTTTTGTTATAATATACAGACAGGTCATGACGTATACATATAATAATGACATATTATTAATCTGCCGAGTCTGACGGAAAGAACGATATATAATATGTCTGAGTCATACTAAAATAAGCCTTCAAAACACGTTTAAACAAGATGAGCGAAACAGGTAAAAATTAGCACAGAGGCGTGAAAAGCCTCAGCAGCGAAAGGGTTAGAAACATAGAAAAATGTCGGCAGATAAGAACCTTTCGGCCCATCTAGTCTGCCCAATTACATAGATACTTTACCTGGATTTATCTTTTGTTTAGGATAGCCTTATGCCTATCCCATGCCTGCTTAAATTCAATTACTGTTTTGGCCTCTACCACTTCAACTGGAAGACTGTTCCATGTATCCACCACCCGCTCAGTAAAATAATGCTTCCTGATGTTACTTTTAAACCTTTGCCCCTCTAATCTAAGACTATGTCCTCTTGTTTTGCTACTTTGTCTCCTTTTAAATATACTCCCTTCCTCTACCTTGTGGATTCCCTTTACGTATTTAAATGTTTCTATCATATCTCCTCTGTCTCGTCTTTTTTCCAAGCTGTACATGTTAAGATCATTAAGCCTTTCCTGGTAACTTTTCTCCTTCAAGCCGTACACCATTTTAGTAGCCCTTCTCTGAACTCTCTAAGATGTCTATATCCTTCTGGAGATACGGTCTCCAGTACTGCACACAGTACTCCAAGTGAGGTCTCACCATTGCTCTGTACAGTGGCATGAGCACTTCCCTTTTCCTACTGCTAATACCTCTCCCTACACAACCAAGCATTCTGCTAGCATTTCCTGCTGCTCTATTACATTGACTACTTACCCTTAGATCCTCTGAAATAATAACCCCTAAATCCCTTTCCTCAGATGTTGAGGTTAGGACTGTATCAAATATTCTATATTCAGCCTTGGGTTTTTACGTCCCAGGTGCATTATCTTGCACTTATCCACATTAAAACTCAATTGTCACAGCTCCGACCATTTTTTTAGTTTACCTAAATCATTTGTCATTTGGCTGATCCCTCCAGGAACGTCAACCCTGTTGCAAATCTTTGTGTCATCAGCAAAAAGACATACTTTTCCATTAATACCTTCTGCAATATCACTAATAAAAATATTAAAGAGAATGGGTCCAAGTACTGACCCCTGAGGTACCCCACTGGTAACAAGACCTTGCGCCGAATAAACTCCATTTACCACAACCCTCTGTTGCCTGTCACTCAGCCACTGCCTAATCCATTCAACAATATTGGAATCCAAGCTCAAAGATTGCAATTTATTGATAAGCCTTCTATGCGGAACAGTATCAAAAGCCTTAATGAAATCTAAATAAGCAATGTCTACTGCACCACCTGTGTCTATTATTTTTGTTACCCAATCAAAAAAATCAATAAGATTAGTTTGGCATGATCTCCCTGAGGTAAGCCCATGTTGTTTCTGATCCTGTAATCTATGTGTTTTTAGATGTTCAACAATCCTTTCCTTTAACATGGTTTCCATTAGTTTCCCCACTACTGACGTAAGACTAAGGCTGGGTTCACACCTAAGCGTTTTACAGCGCGCTCCTGCGCGCTGTAAAACGAACAGTGAAATACCATTATTCCCTATGTGGGCATATCACACCTGGCCGTTTCTCAGCGCGCATGAACGCGCTGAGAAACGGCCTACGTCCAAAGAAGTGCGGGAGCTTCTTTGGGGCAGTTATCAGAGCGTTCGCGGCCATATCATAGCCGCGAACACGCTGCAACGCACCTTCGCGTGCTTTTTTGTATGCGCGAACGCACGTAAAAAAAACGCGCGCATTGCGCGACGCTGCGCCGTGGTGTGAACCCAGCCTTACTGGCCTATAGTTCCCAGATTCCTCCCTACTACCCGTCTGTGTGTTAAAAAAAGCTATGTAAAAAAAGTAATTCAGAATTAAAAATCCTGAAAAATGCCAAAACAAAATCTAAAAATGAATAAAGAGACTTTTTGCTGCAAATGAAAAGAATAAATGGATGAATAAATATTTAATAAAAACTGGGATTTTTTTTGTATTGAAACCTATGGGATTCGCCTAATTAAACCTGTCGAATGAAACCACCAAAAATCTGGGCATTTCACTGACTTTTCGGTGCTGTTTGAAGTTCTCTGAATGATTAACCATTACTTCTCTATGGGAAATTTCACTGCCGCCGAAGGTCACCATATTTCACTGGCAATTTACCAATATTTGGCGATTTGTCAGCTTTTTGAATTGCCGAAAGGCCACAAAATTGCACCATACTGGGAAATTCACCGTTTGGTGCAATTCCGTGGCCAATTCGGTGCTCTCTGAATAACCCCTAATGTGATAATATATTTTTAGTATTTCAAATTTTTTTATTTTGCAATAAACAAAGGGTCACAGACCGACCAGCCAGGTGGCCTCACAGGGCCAGATAAAATACAGAGAAATCACATAAAACAGAAGGGGGGATCTCATGGGAAACTGAAGAATAACAAAAATTGGGGGAGGGGGGTATATAATAACAGGGGGGTGAAGAAACTCATCAGGAGGGTCGATCCAGCAAAAACAAAAGTGAGCGATGGAGTTCGCTGAGGGGGCACCAGGAAGAAAAAAAAAAAAAAAAAAAAAAGGGTAATAAAAAGAAGGTAGTGAAGGACTGCCAAATATTCGTGGCATTCCTGGCTCACCCCGGTAACCAAAGGGGAACCGAGGGCCATGGAAGGGGCCACGTGGCCGGGAGACCTGGGGCCAAAAGGGTGGACAGAGCCTAGGTAGCCACCCTAGCGGCTCACCCAGGCTAGTTCCCAATGTCCCCACAAAACAAAAAAAAAAAAAAAAAAAAAAAAAAAAAAAAAAAAGGGGGGATAGGGAGTCCCAGTGCTCCAGCAGACGAACAACATTAAACCCAAAAATTCAGCAAGCAGGACCATAACATCGTTCAGGAGTACATAAAAAGGGGGGAGAAAGAAAAATGTCTTGAAAACGGAGTCCGCAAAAATCTCAGCAAGAATCAGTATCCACATAAAGCATCTCGAGAGCATCAGTCTACCGAAACTAGGTCACCGCAGTACAAAACAGAACGGGGACCAATATATCTCTTATGGGGTAGTCCGCTTCAGCCCGTATCGAGCCATAAGACAGCGCAGTAGGCAATAACAGTCCCGTATCCCTGGCATGTTAGCTGACCTCGAGAAGCTCCTAAGCGCGGTACAGCATGTGGTAGGCCCGAAGCCTCCAAAAACGGTAAGCCCTCGAGGGAAAACGGTGCCAGACCAGCGAATCCTGCAGCCTTCCAGACCCCGCAGACCGCCGGTACATCACCCTCAAATGGACCACCGATCACCCCATCAGTCCCGGGATCCAGGGACGTCTCCTCAGCCGGGTCACTAGGGTCAGCATCGCATCTTCCTTCCTCTTCAGGGTGCTGCCCGGCCTCCATGAAACCAGGACACTGGGACAACGCGGGCTCGATGTCACTCACCATCTGCGGCATCCCGCAAGTTCGCAGCACGGCCATCATTTTGCGCCAAGTACCTCTGGTAAGTATGCTGTCATCGTCCCCTGACAGGATCTCGAGGCATGCGTCCAGGCCCCGCAGCACAGCCTCCCCCTCTCCACCACGAGGACCTAGACCGCACCACAGGCTCCCCGCACGCTCCCCCGCTGCTTCCTCTTCAGAGCCATTCGTGTCGCCTGGGAGATGTGGGCCCACCATCTCGTCAGCCCGTATCCGAGTTCCCCACCGGGAACAGAGTCGTCAAGAAGGGTGAGGAGCACCAGCAAAGGATCCCCCTGGAGCCAGGCCGCAAGATGGCCGCCGGCAAAGTTCTTCAGACAACGGCAGCTTCCGAGATGCTAGTCTGCGGTCCGGAGGGGGAACTTAACAGGCTCCGGACAGATGTATCCTATGGCCAGCCACGGAGGGACCTCAGCAAGGAAAATTGGCAAAGAAATCCGGCCCAAAAACTCCCTTTTCATGGGAATCTGAAGCGGAGCTCCGCCATGCACATCTTCTCCTCTCCACGGCTCGATAATATATTTTTAATCTTCTGAGTCCACTTTGAAAAGGATATATAATCTGTCTGGGTCCTATAATACAATATGACTTCAAATGTTTAAATGTGATGAGCAAAATATGGTCAAAATGAACTCCGCACATGGGAGTTGAATGGTACAGCAGCAAAGGGATTAAACCTGCGACTTGTTTTATATGTAATTTCTAACCGCGTCCACAAGGTGGTGACTGTGATGGTGAACCAGGAGAAAAATGGGAGCATAACAACCTAAAGAATATGGTGCTCTCTGTGCTTCCATTGTGGTAGAATTTTTGTAAAGGTGGTCATTATTTTATCTTGTTACATACCTCCAGCACTCTAAAGGAAAATTAAATCCCACTCAATTAGATAGACTATGCATATTTCCCAGTGTCCTCCCCATTTATGCAGTCAATTTTATCCCAAAAAATTCCAGTTTATTTTCAAATAAACCCAAATAAAAGAAACATGGGTCTAAATAGCCTGAGGCTTCGCTACAATCTTAAATTAGCGGCGTGTTGTTTATGTTTTAGATGATGCAGTGCGTAGTAAAGCGCTATGCCATGTACTTCCTTTTTGTTCCTGGCATGGAAAATTTAGCATTCCAGGTGAAAAGTTATTTTTTTCTAAATTATTTAATTTTGCATTATCATTATAAAGGACAGTGACCTTTCCAATTATCCCTTACTTGACTCTGATTTAACCCCATCACTAAAGTTATTTCCCTTAAAAGAATTGTCAGGAACCTGTGGCTTTATGGAAAATCATTTTATAGTAACCATACAGGGAAAATGTGCTTGGAAATTTCAAAAGCACATTTTCATACTGTATACACTATTTGACAGAAAGATGGCACCATCTAATGACCAACACGTGCTACTACATTGCTATTATACAGAGTGTCCATAAAGTCTGTTTACAATTTCAAAATCTTATTACAAAGGCAAATGAAAAGACAGATAAGTGAAAATTATTACACAATGTGACGTATATACAGTATTTCAGAGTTTTTTGCCTCATTTAATACACCTCTATATGGGCACCATTAGTTGCACGAAGCACATCAAGACGGTACTCGATTTCTTGCCATGTTCACTGTAACAAATCCTCATCAATGGTGGCAATGGCATCAGTGATCCTCTGCTTCAGATTAGTGATGTCCCGTACCTTTGTTCCATACACTATGGGCACTATTACATTCTATACGCAAACGTT